>UFQX01001041.1:0-34434 GCA_900497675.1 Arapaima gigas
ATGGTAGATAAGAATCTACCTGTACTTCTCAACAGACACTGAAGTTGCATGCCTAAGACTTTTTCACAGTACGTACACTGGAAATGGATGGGACTTTTGCTTTGGAAAGGCAACTGTTTCAGAGGCGCCCTCTCTTAAGAGGTGACTGCTTGACTCTCTGTCAATGGGAAGCCTACATAGACCAACAAAGCAGAGTGTTTGTGAGACCCAGAGCAAGTGTCCACCCCCTTCCTCAACTTGGGTGGGCAGCTGGGTCTGGAATGATATGCATTGTGCTCTCCCAGCTCTCTCCATCTTACTGAGCTGTGGAGCAGAATTGGAGAAGATAAGAGCAAAATGGAGTGACATGGAAAGACACTGAGCCTTTTGTACATGAAAGCTTAAAAGCGAAACCATCATGGCACTGCATAGCAGTGTATAATACATAAATGCATGGTCATACTCTCAAGAGATTTAATGCTTGAATCCCCTTTCTTTGGTGCTGAGTTTCTCCTTACGTCTGCAGTTGTCTTCATCTTTCTGTTGAGGCATCACAGAACTTCATTTGACTTTTGACATTTTCACAAGTACATATTTAAAAATGGTACCAGCATCCTCAGCTGTAAGACTGGTATAATAAAATCTTTTATGTCATTTTTATAAAGCTTCAACTTACATGTACCCTTGTTAAAAATGAAACAATGTATAGGTCTTAATGTGACATTGGATAGTTGTCAGTACCTTAACAAATTAATTCTTTCACACAAAAAAGAGTCAACCCAGAAAGAAATACGGGAAAAGCCGATTCACTTGACTGGATTTAAGTCTCTGTCCGCAAGTATTTCGTTTGCAGTTTGAGGTGATGAATAAGGTGCCAACGATACCCAGGACTGATGTAAAACCAAAAAGACACACCTGGTGACAGGATGGAGACAGAATCATGGTTAGAAGAAGAAAGCAATGTCAAAAAGGAACTGGACTTTACTATGAAGATACAGGGTGTGGATTGACATATCTGTTGCTTGCCTTAGAAGTCATTTTTCGTTTTAGCCTTAAGACAACAGTGACTTCATGAGGTTAACAGTACTCAGTAGCTTCGGCAGACATGGTCTGCAGAAAATGCTGCAGTCTTTGGAGATAAAATAGATGTCATTCAGATGTATGTTGGGTTACAAACTATATACAGTTGGTAAACATCAGAAGCCTGGAGAGAGGCTCCCAGGTGAGAGAGGAGCTGCATGAAAATCAAATTCATTTCTAATCCACTGGACGCTCAGCAGGCCATAATTATTTTTCAAACATTAGCAGTGACAATGACAATTCAAACAATTTCCTTCTAAATAAGTGCATTTTAAAATGCATTTGAAATCCTAAAATAAAGAAGGACAAAATTATAATAAAACTGTCGTACAATTTTCTTGGATGAATTTTTAATACCTCTGAAATAGGATTTTGAATTGTCTGCCAGAGCCTGCCGAGGTCAATATACGTCCTTGCTTTGTAAAAAAAAATCATTTCATCAAATATTTTAATTTAAGCTTACTGATGTTTCATGTTTGGCAGTTACAATCGCCATAGTAAAGGACATAGTTACAAATAAGGAAAATTACATATGAATATCTATATATTCATATGAATGAGCAAAAATGAAGTTGTACATGTAGGAATCATATAATTTTTCATTCTTTAAATAAAATTTTCTGTATTGCAGAAATGTATAATAAACACACAATAATCTAACATAATGCCCATGAAAATACTCTCGGAAAAAAGAGAAGAAAATATGAATTGATTTATTTTTCAGTAAAATGAAGGGAGGGGGTTTGGAACTGAGGTCCAGCAGTTGACAGCATCATAAGTAATTCCACGTTATGTGGAGTCGTGTTTCGTCAGATGTACAGCGAACTGTAGTTGCCTATGTCACAAGTTTGTAATGAAGACAACAGGCTTAGTGAATAAAGATGGACAGACTGAAGTGTTTCACCTTAAACTGTGCAAATGATGTTTTAAGAATGAATTATGTTTTAAGAAGGCCGTAACAATCATAGAGCGGAAAGAAAAACTTTATAATCAAGTTCAAGACAATCTTCTCTGCCATTTTGATAGAATCAGCCTGATTTCCCGAAATGTCAGTGCTTGTCTTCAGCCGGAGCCGCTTTGACAGCTCTTTGTCCTTGCGTGTCAGCTGCCTAGCATGTGTGCAGGGGAAACAAACTTCTATTGTTGTCCTATTGTTGCCAGAATTCGTCGGATCCCAGAAAAAATCCTTTAACTCAAAATCACACAATTTCAGTAAGCATAGTGTATAATATTTCTCATTTGCAACCCGCAGTGCTTATTCAACTGGTTCCCGAAAAGGGAATAAGTTAATCTAGGATTAAGTCCTAGGCTAGAATTGTTGATCACAGTTTTAAATAAGGCTTTCTGAAAATCAGGTTAGGCTTAGATTAAGTACTATCTAACTGAAGCATCCTCGGCTAAGTTAAACAAGACCTTCTGCATCAGCTCTTATTATTGCAACAGTCTTAAAAAGTGCTGGTCTGCAAGTGCTATAAAAAGCTTGACTGGATAAGAGAAAATCCAGAACTGTCCATCCAAAGTACTTGGTTGTAACTGAAATAGTCTGCGTAATCCCTGTGTTTTCACTAACCGCATTGTTCTAAAGTTAAAGGCATCTCTTTGGAGGCTTCTTCTGGCCCTTCATTTAGTCCTGGAGCAGCTCTGGTCTTACTTTTTGGAAATCTGATTAGTTAAATGTGGACTGTGCTAAATCTAGAACTATTTTAAACTCGGTCAGAGAAAGCCAATTTGAGATAATCCATATAAAAAGGCATTTTAGACTAAAAGACTAAGCTTAATTCCTATGTGGGAAACTGGGCCGTTGAATGATTGATTTTTTTTTTGCTGTTTCTTTTCTGTATAGTGATATCATAATCCCTTCAATACAATGGAACAATACTCTTCCGCTGCAATTTGGCCTTTTTGAAATGAGACGCTTTTCTTTTGAGTATGAGTAAACTTTTATAGCTGAGAAGGTTTAGGAACAGCTATGACCTGCATAAATTAATGTAAATTTATACAATGAATTACGTTATTTAATAATATATAAACGTAATATAACCAATTATTACCGTACCTTTTGTTTGTACGGCATCCGGCACCCCAGGTGTTTGTTTTGACGTTTCTCCTAAGCAAGTGAAAATGATTTGTTATGCCATTTTGCTGTTACTGCCATTTTATTTATTTCATTGTGTATTTTTTAATTGATTTAATGACCAAATGAATGACTGATTGCCATGGTTATGATTGTGTGTATGTAAGTATTTATTTCTGGCAACTCTGACCCAAACAGCCCTGTGTGAGTGGATGGGGTAGTGCATGCGGGGCTATGGGTCAGTCTATGATCTAGAGCGTTTGCCTTGTGTCTGTCCTGGGCGGGGGGGACCAGTGGGTTCACTCTCTCTGCATGTGCTCTCCCCCAGACTCTGGCCGCACTTACGAGAAACTCAATAAATCTGCTTCCAAACCATCTCGCGCAAGCTTTGCATGTCCAGTCTGGTCCTGAGGAAATTAACAAGCGAATAGAGAATGCCATCGACTTACGGAGTGGCGATAAGTTGAGAAGAGAGCATATCAAGCCTTTCTCACTGATGTTTAAAGACTCCAGCCTGGAAGAAAAGGTAGCTGGGTCTTTCTCTATAAGATTAAAAAAAGATTTTTTATCTATGAAATACAAGTTTGAAAAGAAGAAAAAGATTGATCTACCATACTTTTATCATGAGTAACCTAAAGGATGCTGACGTGCAAATTCTTGAAATGGATCAAATGCTATTCCAAGCCAAAGAATCACAATTTCTTTCATAAAGATAAGCTTGAGTACAAATTTTAGTACCGTACAAGTGCAGCAAGACTGACTTTATGTTAACTTTGTTTGTTTCATGTCCAAAGAGTTAAGCAGTAACATGCCAACCAAAAATGCTATAATATGTGACAAAAGGTATTTCAAATTTTTTATAAATATTTCCAGACACAGGTGGTAAGTGCATAGTAGTACATCATATACATGTATTGTGTAATGTTGGAGTAGTTACTGCTTTTCTGCGGTAGAGAGTACAGGGCAGACATTACTAGATATAATAATGAAGAAAAAAAACAAAAAAAAATTGCAAATTTAAATTGATTTTCATTCCTCAGCACCCAGAACTAACCAGAAACCGTTAACAGGTGTCTGCTAACTGTTTCTACATGCATTTCTTAACCCCTGTATGTGTGTTTCCCTCTCAGTGCTTCTGGGTGTTTGACTTTGTAACAACTGAATGTGGCACCTGTCAGAGTCAGAGGAACTTCCACGCAAACTTAACATTTTTAATATATACCACTGTAAGGCTTATACTCTGGAATGCATTTGATCAATGGTATGTGTACATATACGTGTATTGTGTACTATTACTCTTACATGCATCAAGAAATGCATTATGAGATTCATATACATTTGTTTTGATTAAAAAAGGAAGCAAAATTTCCGAACCCGATTTCGATTGGGTGCACAGAAAATACAGAATTAACTTCAGTTTACTCATGACCAAATGTATGCTGTGGACTTGTTTTCAGTATTGTTGAAAAAGTTGACATTTTCAGCGTTTTTTTTTTTTTTCCCCTATTTCAGTCAAAGGAGTGAGTCTGTTTGTACCCCAACCTTTAGTTTTATTTGAGTCAACCTTCTCCACCATCCTCTTTAGTGTTCACTCATATCAAAGTTGTTTCAAACCTTCCCCAACTCCCCTTGTTTTGGTTTGGTTTGTTTTGTTTTGGTTCCATTTGGTTCCGTTTGATTTGGGTTGGTTTAGTTGGGTTTGGTTCTGCTTCATGTCCAGCCAGTTGGTGTTCAGCTTCCTTATTTTGGCATAGCTGTGACCGACATATCCTCTTGCTAATTTCCCAGCACCCTTTTCAAAAGAAGCAGAGAGCAGGGCCATGAAGGAAAGTGGATATGGTAGCTTTTTTGACCAAGCAGCACCAGCCAAGTCTCACCTGTAGTTCCATCTCTAAACCACAGATAACCCCCAGCTGATGCCATATCCACAAGCCCAGAATGGCCCACGCTCTCTGCATCTTTGCCCGTGAAGAGTGGCATGTCTGTGGCTGTGCATTGTGGGATGCGGGCAGTTGGCCGTCACCGCGGTACTTGCTCCTGTCTTGTCTTTCTGAATTCTTCCCCCCCGTCTCTGTTCCACCCCTCCCCCCAGTACTCCCAGATGAGGGATGAGGTCTTCAAGTCCAACCTGGTGTGCGCATTCATCGTTCTCATTTTCATCACGGCCATCCAGAGCCTCCTCCCTTCAGCCAGGTAAGGGAAGGGTGATGGTGGTGGTACTTCATTTATAGGTTATCCCATGCATATACACTTTTTAAAACCATTTTACCTATTATGAGATGTATAGAAGTGGAATTATGCATAATAATAACGTGTGGAACCATATAATAAGCAGAAAATATTCAATGTAGACATTGTGTGTGACCAATCATAACTGTACTGCAAAAGACTTTTGCTTTATACTTGGAATTGGACCAACTTTTTAAACAGCTTAGAAAGTACTGCCAATGACTGTGTCCTTTCGACAGGTGTAATTTTCACATCTTTCCTATCTGGACACAGGGTTGAATCTGGCAGTTAAATCCCTCCTTGATTTCTTGTAGTGCTGCAGATCGTGGCAAAGTGGTTTTGCGTGAATGTGGCACAAAACACCATCTCTTCAGCACTGAAACAGAAAATAGAGATGTGCAGTTTGAACAGAATAAGGGAATATTGGAAAAGAAGGAATATGCTTTTAATTTTACTATTGCTGAACAACAACAACAACAATAATAATAATAATGCTTTTTAGAACAATATTAGAAGACCTTAAAATTGATTCTTTGAGACACAGACAGTCCTTAAAGTGGGATAATGTGATGGATGGGAACTGCACTCTGACCACACGAACCTGATGTGTTCACTGCTGTCTTGACCTCTGACCTCTTCATGGCAGCTGACCGAGTGTTTGCATCTGCAGGATGGTGACCATGGTTGTCCAGTTCTCTGTCCTCATCATGCTCCACTCAGCCTTGGTCCTGGTCACCACGGCGGAGGACTACAAGTGTCTCCCCCTGGTTCTGCGACAGGCCTGCTGCTGGATCAACGAGACCTACGTGGCCCGCAATGTCATCATCTTTGTCTCCATTCTCATCAACTTCCTTGCTGCCATGATCAATATTGTGAGTGAGCTGAGCTGGTTATTTTGAGGACTAAATAATGTGTTTAGTTTTGTCAAAAGCCTTCCAAGATTGTGAAAACAAGCAATGCCTAACAACTTATATAAGTTTGGGTCATGTTAGTCATCATCGCTGGAAAATTTTTATACAGCGGGCAAATTTAATGGAAATAAAATATTTCCACACAGTCCTAATATAGATGTATTATTACTTCATAATCAGATTCCCATGTTGCAGTGTTCATTTGAAAGTAGTGCTTTGTTTTGCTTTTCTTAGAATAACTACACAATGTAATTTAAAAAAGAAAGTGTATTTTAAACTAAGAAATATCACTAACATAAACAAAAAAATAATCTGTGACATTGGTAATCACCGCCAGCTGCACAGCACAGCCTCTGGAATTATGCAGATGGCAGACCTGCTTAATGGAGATGGTCCAATGGAACATAATGTTAAGGAGAAAAATTCCCTTCGTGCATCTGCTCCGTGGAAAACAAAGTTTCCCTCCAGTCCTGCTTCACTTGTTACCCTGTTATAGCACAAGGTCTTGTTGCATTGTCAACCAGCATGGAATTCAAGCTGCCATTTGCTGCTAAATTGTGACAAATAGCCGCAGCCTCCACAGAGAGGTCCCGATTATTGCACATGGATGTGGCTTGCATTCAGGTCACGCCTCTCGTGGGGATACTTCTCTCAGTTTCTCCAAAATGATTAGAACCTAATCCTCACACTTCTCACCTCTTTCTCTCCCTTCTTCCCCCACAACGTCCAGCTGTGGTGTGACTTTGACAAGTCGGCTACATTCAGGAACCAGACATTCAACGCATCAGCTTCAATACCAGACATTTGCTTCTATCCTGAGGTACACAGAGACAGCTTGAATATAATTCAGTCTATTGACCTGGTGAAATTGCTTGTACTACTCACACCATTCGAACATTTCAAAGCAGAACGATGGTTCTGAGTCTGTTTTGGATGCTATTCTGAACAACACTCTCATTTTCCACCTAAGACCACGTACAGCAATCCCTCCATATCTGAACTCTCTATATTCAAATTTTTGCAATAACAGCTCTTAAAATTAGCACCTACATATCAGTATCCGAATGGAAACTTAAGCTACAAACAAATTTTTATCTGAAGCTTACCCAACAAATGGCACAACAAAAAGCAAGATTCAAATAAAAATCTAAATAAATAAAATAAATTGACAAATAAATACCATACAGTACAGTACAGTATAGGGTACTGTAATAAAATAACACCCTATGTATTGTAATAAACTATGATGTACTGTTACAAATTCCTACAATGCCAGATGTGTGCTGCACAGGTGTTATCAGCTGTTTCTGCCTGTTTTTCATTGTCTGAATACGTTTGCGCCACCACACCACATTTATTGTGCATTTCATTTTTTAAAAATAAACCTATTTATTTAGATGCTGGTCATTGTGACAAATAGAGTCAGAAGTGGCAGGTTAATTTGAAACATCTTTCTTCTCTTTATTCTCATAACATGTCATAACACTGAACTCGGCCTGTGAACCCTGAGTAACCATGTGTGCCCTCTCATCTCCCGTGTGTAACGCTGTGACACTGGCGGGCACTAATGTGAAATGTACTGTACTGTATAAACTGTACCATACATTGGCCCAGGCTCAATGTCTACAACAATTTTAAAGCTTCACGACTTTAATCATAAAAATTGAAGTATGTTTTCAGTATGAGGAAATGCGTCTGTAGAAACTCTGCTTTCTCTGTACCAATGGCTATAGAAATATACCTTTCCAGACTCTTATTTAGCAAACACCTGCTTTAATGCTCTATAGCACCTGTACCTGTACTTACTATTGATTTTGCATGGAACTGCTTGCAAAATGGAGAACTTGTGTGATTTCATTTATTTTCAGTACTTTGTCTTCACTGGAGTGCTGGCAATGGTGACCTGCGCGGTGTTCCTGCGCCTCAACTCCGTCCTCAAGCTTGCCGTCCTGCTTGTCATGATAGCCGTCTACTCGCTGCTCACCGAGGCTTTCTACGCCTCCCTGTTTGTGCGTTACGACACCGTTCACCACAACGGAGAGTGAGTTACCGCCGCTGGAAGGTTCTCCCTGTATGCCGGAGCTTGTTGTTTGTGACGATTGTCATTGTCCTGCAACACAGAAAAAAGGTCTGTTACGTCAGCGACATACGACAGCAGTGAATTTGTTTCCACGGAGATCTGCTGTTCTGTGCTCAGTGGAAAGGCATAAGGAATAGAACCATCTTCCAGACTGCAGTATGTTTTCAGTCCGTTACAGGGAACATGTAACGTTTCATCATGTTTATGTTTAGATCATTTATGCAGGGGTACTACGTAGTGCGAATAGTTCTCTGTAAAAGCTATAAATCTACAGGGTCTGATGCACAGAATGTTACTTTACAGAATGTCCGTATTTCAAACACTGAGTTTTACGTTTAAACTGCAACCAACTTAAAAGCTCTGTGCTGCTTTGCCTGACAGACTGAGTCTTCCAGATTTACACTTTGAACAGAAGCAGTTAGCAAAGAAAGCAGTAGCCATTACAGAGAGCAATGTGAAGTTAGTACTTTTAAAAATAGTTTTTAGTTAGTTGTTCAGAAACAATTTTAGGTGCTCCAGTATATATCTCAAAAATGCAGTGACAGTTTAGGTGTTAGTTGTCACTTTTATCATATAGGTCTCACATACATTCTGTAGTACTTTGCTATTCTTTTCTTGTTTATTACCTAAAACAGAACACAGCGGTCATTTTATTCATTGTTTAAACTGCCCTGTTGAAAAAGGTAACACAACCATTGAAGATGAGCAATAGGAGCAGGACAACATTCTTTGGTTGTCATGAATGAGCAGATCGGTGCTGCTTTAGCCACAAGGACTGAAAAGAACAACAATATCAAAATATTGCACAATACTGGAAGTGGCTACAAATGAATGTCTTTGTCACATCAGAGTGTTTCAGGTTCTGGAAGTTACCTGGCAAGAAACCACTCCATATTTTTCACTTAAGTGAACTGAGGTTAGTTTGTTTCCTCGTGTTAATGTTCATGTATGCTCTTGTTTGTTTCAGCAAAAACTTCTTAGGGACAAAGGAGACGTCTCTTCTTCTGATGGCAATGTTTCTCCTGGCTGTATTTTACCATGGGCAGCAGGTAAGGTTAAAAGAGTCGATAACAGGATACTGTGATGCTAACATCATGAGTTTAGCCTGTGGAATACATAACAGATTTCTTTCTTTTTTTTCTCGGATACTGCTTAGCTGTTTGCTTCCTTCCTATGTTGTGCTTTCCATAATGCTCACATTTAATGTTTTCCTTTTAGACTAAAAATAATATTTTGTGACTGTCAGCATAAACATAATACATCAATAAGATATCATTTCCTATAATTAGCCCTCTTGGATGCAGAATATACCATAACATTTCCATAGCTGTAGTTTGTCATTGTTTCACTTCTGGAACAAACATGCTAGTTTGATATATTTTGCTATACTGGTTATGGACAAATACAGCACCATATACAGAATTTTGAACAATTGTCTATTGGCAGCCACAGCGTGCCTTACTGATATTGGTACTGATACTGGTAATATATATATATATATATATATATATATATATATATATAGACTGACCACCTCTATCCAATGTGTGTGTGTGTGTGTGTGTGTGTGTGTGTGTGCGCGCGCGCGCGTGTGTGTGTACACACGTACACATATACATATAGATATAGATAGATAGATAGATAGATAGATAGATAGATAGATAGATAGATAGATAGGATCAGTTTGGTCTTGATTTCATTGTTTTGAAAGTCTGGTTTGGGCAGGGATTATTTCCTATTACTTGGTTGTGAAAATCATACTTATTTCCCGTTGTAACATTTAATATAGCTGTCACGCTACGATTTGTAACCATAAATTATGTTGCTGTATAAAATATATATAAAATCTGAATTCAAAATGTATACTTCTTTCTCTAACTCTGAAATAAACAGCATAATCTGTAGGGGAAAAGATCAGTAAGAGCAACTATTATGACCAGAGCTAGCATAGAGACCATTTTAAAATGATTAATGTTTGCTTCATATTTTTCTTACTTTTAAATGGATATAAGTTAAAAAAGAAAAAAGTAATTTGTCAGAATGAGTGTGACTTCCACCTCTGATGACCTCTCAGAAAATTCGATGTGGTTCAAAGCCATCAATACAGTATAATTAATAACTTGTGATTCATGGGTCACGGAACCTTTTTGAAAGTCCGTGCCTGTTTCCAAATAATATCATTACAGCTGCATTACTTCAGGCACGAAGCAATAAAATTCAAATGAAAAAGGCATGTGTTTTACTAAATTGCCGCCTTAATAATATGTCCATTCGGAAAGGAATAATACGCGACGTGTGGTCATGCTGAGCTGTCAGCCACAGCAGAGCCACAAACTGCCTAACTGCTGTAATTTGAACTGGAGGCAACTTTCATGGTGATTAATGCCTGCGGGCTGCATTTATTTCTTTGTCCATAAATGTATTACCTTTGAGGTAAATGTTATGATTCAGCCAAGAACAAACCATTTCTGTTTGGAATTGCATCAAATGCCAGTGCAATGGGAGGATTTCCGTGGAGTATTCGGGCTATTCAAGTACAGCACTTCATTACTGGATCAACAATTTAAATGGGGGAAAAAAATGCCACGTTGTTAATAACTTTCCAATTTTTTTTTCATTTATTCATTGGTTTAGTGGGAATATTCACATGTCTCCAGTATGCTTACTTGCGACTGGAAACAACTGCTGGAATAAAGCAGAGGTCTTCCCAGAAGAGGCTGGCCGGCAGAGGGATTTAGTGCAATAAACACAAATTGAACATCACTCATTACATGTGGGCTGTGTGCGGGACACTGTGGATGTCGTACGAGAATCACTTCGTGCAAACACCAAATAGGTGTGCAAAAGCACAGAAATACGGTTTTTAAACACCCCGACTGTTCTCCATATTTAATAAGTTAAATACAAAAGACTGGTTTTGCTGCAGGAGAACATTCAGGCAAACATTGTGTTTGGATTATTTAAGACTTACTACCTCTTCTGAAATGTAGTGCATGATGTAATCATGTACATCATGATGTAATGATGATGTAGTCACCAAAAAAGTGCTATGAAAAGAATTCACCAGAAAGGGCTTTATATGTGGAGCAGACCTGTTGGATCTTCAAAAGTCTGAGATCAGGCAGTCCTTACACGGCCAGGTCATGACATGGCCAAGATTTCGAAAGCTTTTTTTTTTAGTAAGCTAATATGTTTTTTCTTTTTTATTATTTTTATTCCGCCACTAAGTTGCTGAGGACGCAAGTCGGTGTGACATCTAGTGTAGTTATCTGACAGCGAGCATTTCTCTTATGCCAAAGGTGCTGTTTTAATAAATCTTTAATTTGCATGTATTTATTTTTTAACAAGTCAAGCCTTTGATTTCCTAATTAAGTAAAGGAACTTTTAATCAATTAAAGATGAACTTCTAATTGAATCCATAACCATAAGACACGTCGCTAGCTGAACATGGGCAAACTCGAACGCTCCATTGCTACACGTTACAAAGAGCTACATCTTGAGATGGAAAAAGCAGCTGCATCATGTTGGATTTTAGGGATGGCAACCGTATGTCAGCCCAGTGTCTGGTGCAGGGGACGCAGTATGAAATTTGCCACAGCTGACTTGATGAACAAACAAAAGTTGTCAGAATGAGTTTAGTGACGCGCTAGTCTAACGCTAACAAATAAAGAATTGCTATGGACACAAGAAAAGCAACTTTTTTTTTTTTTGACTGACTAGAAAATCACGATTTGTCCCAGTTTCTGAACTCAGCCAGCATCCCAGCTTCATCTCCGTCTCCAACCGCATGACCAAAGTGAGAGATTTGTGCTGGGAGTTTAGGAGCTTTACTGAGGAAAACAGGTTCACAGCTCACATGTCATGTTGAAAGCAGCTAATTTCCATTGGTCCCTGCAGGAGATTCGCACAGGAGTACAGGCACAGGTGGGAAATCCCAGTGTCTGAACAATTTACTGCTATTTCATGTTTGAACCGTAACAATTTCGCAGTGGTGTCTACAGAGCGGTAATGTAAAACAACTTTAGATCACATGTAGACTTAAGGTCAGCAGACAGCAGCAGTGAGGCAAATCCCACTGGCAGCTGTAGAATAAATAATTGTTCTTGACCATTGTGACAGGTGTCACCCCTGGAGGTTCAGCATCTATGTAGCTATGCAGAAGATGATCAATGGATGAAAACTGCATTAGCGTTTTAGCTGTATATACCCAAAGGGGCTTACAAGCGATACTAATTTATACAGTATACAGTACTGTGCAAAAGTCTTAGCCATGCAACTTCAGTGTCTGTTGAGAAGTACAGGTAGATTCTTATCTACCATCAGGGGGGTTTCTGATTGGTCCCAAATTCATTCTGCAGCCTGAGAATGACCTCAAACACCCAATCTCAGTCATACACAACTATCCCGAGCAAAAAGAAGGAATCCGGCAACAGATGGTATGGTCCCCACAGACCCCTGATCTCAACATGATCGAGTCAGTCTGGGAGGACATGCAGAGACAGTCAAAGGTTACAGAAGAACTGTGGCCAGTTCCTCAAAATGTTTGGAAGAACCTACCAACCTCTACCTTAAACTGCATGCAAGTTTGCATGAGAGAACTGACGCTGTTTAAAGGCAAAGGGTGGTCCCACCAAATATTGATCTGATTGAGGTTTTTTTGTCTACTGCACTTTTTAGAAGGTTTATTGATTAATAAGTATTCATGGCATTATTTTTGGACCCATCCTCGCTTTATAGCATTTTTCCCACAGGTGCCTAAGACTTTTGCACAGTACTGTAGTACTCATGAGCAATGTTACAGTGTCAGGAGCACAATTCATAACAATAATATCACACATAAAAGTCTTTACCGCAAATGTTCAGCAACCTGGTTGCAGAGTTGAGATCCTTTGTTTACTGTTTGCTGGGTGGACAGGTGGGGGTTGTATTGAAACTACTTACCACCCCCCAACACCCTGGGATAGATTGCAAGGATCTAACATCTGCAGGGAGGACCCAGAGACTCACACTGAACGCTGCTCTGCAATTTACTTGTCTTTGGATGCCATGGATGAAACTGAAGTGTTTGTCTCAGGGATTAATTACTAGTTTGAAAATATCCAAACCATGAACCACTTTTTTTTTCTCTCAGTAGCCAAAGTTTTTGGTTGAAGCCCTTCATTGCCTTTCCTCATATGTCTTGTCTGTCTGATGGTTAAAATTTTTATTAGTATCACCGAACATCTTATTGAACCTTTTCAAGTTCAGCAGTACTGCGCGAGCCCTGAAACAGCAATCTTTAGGTCGCAAGTCCTTTGCCCATAACCGCTCGCTGTGTAGCCCATTGTCGTAGAAAACTGTTTTGAAATTGTCACGTCTCGGAACACCGATTCCAATTTCCAGCACTGAGTCCTCATCCTTTCATAGCGCCAGTGTCGTGCCGCGGCTTATCGGTCCTTCCCACTTGCTCACAAGAGCGACGTGACGGCACGTGATCCGCATTCGCTGCGCACATTCTCCATCTGCACCATTATTCTAGATGTCGACGGGCTCAGCGGAGGGGCACGGCAGGTGTGGGGGTGATCATGAGACGTCTTCAGCCGTCGGTCAATTTGCCCGTCTTTTGTCTATCCACTCACAGTGCCTCTTTGTCATGTTAAAGGCCTACTGGGCAAAAAAAAAGCACAGGTAGGGCCTACAGAGCAGATTAACCCTGAAACGGGACACGTGCTTTATTATGAGGCCCTGCATACATGATGAATTCAAAGGTTCTGTCCGAAAAACACATTACAGACGTTGGGGAGGATGCAATATTGAAAGTGGTATATATGTGGAAAATGTCAATTTAAGATTAGGGTGGCACGGTGGGGCTGTCACCTCATAGACTGTTCAGATGTAGGTTTGAAACCAGCTCTGTCTGTTTGGAGTTTGCATGATCTCCTTGTGTCTGTGTGGCTGTGCTCTGGTTTCCTCCCACAGTCCAAAGGCGTGTGTTTGAGGATAATTGGCAATTATAAGTTGCCCATAGTGTGTGACTGTATGAGTCTGTGTATCTGGCTGCGCTGCAATGGACTGGTGTCCCATCCAGATTCCGTGCTCTTAGCCTAGTACCCAGTGACTCTGGGATAGGCTCTGGTCCCCCACCACCAAAATTATCATTAATCTTATAAAAATGGCATGGCGGCTCAACCTCACAGCGCCTGCGCTGGTTAGGAATGAGTTCAAATCCCACTCACTTTGTGTGGGTTTGCATGTTTCCCCCATGTCTGTGTGGGTTTCCTCTCACAGTCCGAAGACATGTGTTTCAGGTTTATTGGTCACTCTATGTGAACACAGTGTGTGAATGGGTTTTTGGGGCAATGGACTGGAATCACATTCAGGGACAGTTTTAGTTTCATAGCCTAATGGCCAAGGATACTGGAATAGGCAGCAGACTGCCGCTACCCTTTTTCAAAATTCCAGTTATATTACAAAATTGCTGTGAAAAGTCACAAAATTACTACCTCACACTTCAGTGCTTTGCTCTGCTTCATTTGTTTGTAATAAAATATGCGGAAAACATAAATAAATGAGGCTAGGATTCGAAAAATGTAGAAGGACACTACATGGAAACATAATTTCAGCATGGGGGGGGCACCCCCGCACATCCTTTTCTAAAAAATAAATGTCATGCTCTCTATGGCTTCTTCTTACAGCTCCTCACTAACTCCTTATTCAGCAGCTTGTTCCAATCTTTCTGCACTCCAGCTGGAGTACACGGCACGCCTGGACTTCCTGTGGCGTGTGCAGGCCAAGGAGGAGATCAACGAGATGAAGGAGCTGAGAGAACACAATGAGAACATGCTGCGGAACATCTTGCCGAGCCATGTGGCCCGCCACTTCCTGGAGAAGGATCGGGACAATGAGGTGAGATGTGGCATCACCGTGGGTTACGTGCCATGCAGAAACACTTTGACTGTTCATACTTACTTTTAAACTCAATATCGATAGTACAGCGTCAATTTTGCAGCTGTTTTCAAGGCCATTTTTGTAACAAGACTTGGTTTTGTGAATGTGCATTTACATTTTTTTATACTGCGTTTTCTCTAAAGTGACAATATAAAAAAGTGCATTTCACAACATACAGAGAGCTTTAAACTCCTACATGATTTTTTGGAGTACAATACTTGAATGAGTCTAAGTCTCTTTCCTTGGTTTCCTAGAATGGAAAGTCAGATAGGAAACATTGAGGTGATCATGACATGTCGTGTGGTGCAAACTTATGGTGCTGTTAGGAGATCAGGAGAGAAGTGGATGTGGAGAAGAGCTCATTCCACCACATCAAAGTCAAGACAATTTTGGGTTGCTTGTTACTAGGACCACCAAGCGGCTTGAGGTGGAAGAGCAGACTGTGCCTGCTGAGGTGAAGGGAGTGATCAGTTTGTGTTGATATCAGGGTGAAGATACTTTCATCTTTTGTAGGCTGTAACCAGAGTCTTGAGCTAGTTACAGGCAGCTTTAGGAAGCCAACGGAGAGACAGGAGGAGGGGTGATACATGAGAAAGCTTTGGCAAACACAACTCATACACTGACATTTTGGATCAGCTATTGCAGCTTGATAGTAGGAACCAGAAAACCAGACAGGAATCTGGGACTTGCAGTAGTCTAGATGTCACAATAGCCTGGACCAGGAGCTGCATACAGGGTGTTTGTGAGCTAAGGATGGATCCTGGAGATGTTATACAGTAAGCAAACGAAGGACTGGGACATGGCTTCAGTATTCTGGGACAAGCACATGGCTCTCTTTTGGCAAAGTAAAGCTTGGATGTTATCAAAAAGCAGTTTAAACAGGTGAATAGGAGTACTTGACTGAAACCAAACTGTTCGGAACTATTTATTGTAGATATTTTTACAAAGGTGGAATATCTTCTCCACCCCTCATTCACAAAACATGATAAGTACTAGCATACATTGCTATTATCTCAAAACAGGTTCTCCACGCTTCACCTCAAATGCTTCCCAGTGCTCAGCTGTTCCAGCGAGCAGCACGATCGCTCCAAGAAGCAGTCACTCGCAAGGCTGTGAGAGCAGGGAACGTCCTCGATGCCCCCCGCCGCGATGTGGGGGCGGGTCTTGGCCAGTCGGGCACCTCTTGAAACCTGTGGGCTTCTCCTGAGCAGACGAGTCCAAGGTCACCCATTGATGAGGCCCACAGAGATGCTATAATCAGGGCTGATGAGTCTTTGATGATGGATGTCAGTCACATGGCACTTGCATTATCTTGGAAGCGGCTCACGCAGCGCAGGAGCCGTGCCGACATACGGAACAGCCCCCCTCGCAGAGACAATGCCTACGAGAAGGTCAGCTGTCAGAGCCGATAAAGAAGCTCTCAGAACCATATTTTACTGCATTGTGCAGCTATAAAAACTCCTTAATGTTTATGAATGGCTCAAAATCAAGCCTCTCGAATAGAAAGGAATATATAACAACGAATAAGAAGTCCGCAATAAAATGCACACATTATACACAGTGTGATTAATGAAATGAACAATAAAATGTGTATAAAAATTGCGAAACCTACATAACTAGTTAAAACTGATGATTAAAATGCAAACAAAATTGGCTTTAATGAAGCAGTGCTGCTCCGTGAGACTCTATGCAAGAAGAATAAATAGGCCTTTAATTACATTGGAGCTTTATTATTGTAATGATCTCGCGTCACATTAAAACAAATGTATTTTTTGGTTTCATTTGTGCGTTAGGGAATTTCTAAAGTGTGCAAATTGTACGATGGAAAAATCATTTTATTTCCGCACTTTTGGTTTATTTTAGTTGTCAAAACTAAATTATGTTGAAAAAAATCATATTTATTTAGTGAAATGTTGCAATTACGCTACAAAGTGCAAATCACATCTCATCCAGAGCTGGTGGGCAGCGAAGACATTGACATCTGCTGGTCAGATCGTGCTCGGCAGCTCAAGTTCTGCGCCATTTACAGTTGAATTTATTTATTTTTTTCAATTCGTTTCTTGCTTACTGCTTCTTGCTTATACAGTGCTTTGATCCAAGATGATACGCAAAATGCAACCCACTTATACAGCAGAGTATTTTACTGGAAGCAGTTCAGACTAAGTGATATTAAAATTGTAAAAATATCTTGCGGCCTATTAGTACAGCCAGAATGGGAAGGGAGCTCAATCCAGCAACCATCTGGCTGAAATTGCATATCCTAAACCGCTACACTATCTTTTTCCCGAGGACCCATTGGTGCTAATTCTAAACTTCTGCATGATGGTATCTTTGCTTTTCCGCCAGGAGCTGTATTCCCAGTCATACGACGCAGTCGGAGTCATGTTCGCCTCCATCCCGGGGTTTGCCGACTTCTACTCGCAGACCGAGATGAACAACCAGGGCGTGGAGTGCCTGCGCCTCCTGAACGAGATCATTGCGGATTTCGATGAGGTGATGCCTCGTTCTTTGTGTGTCGGGAGGGGAGAGGGTACCTCAGCGGTTCTTTGCTGATCACACTGTCTTTCTGCACAGGTAAACGCGGTCTTAAAAATAATATTCTTCAAAGAGCATGGAGAAGCAGCATCTCTCCGTTTTTAACAATTAGCTCGTTTTTGTAGCAAAGAACCGTATGAGACGAAAGCAGCAGCAGGTGTTTAAATGTAAACTGTTCAGTAACTGGCAGGATCTGTTGGATTCTGGTAAACCATCCTCTACAGCCACATGGTCTCTTATTCATCAGTCACACCTTGAGCTCTTTTCCAAACCTGAGTCTGTCCCTCTTGTTATATGACATCACACTGGACTGGCTGACCTCCTCAAACCCACTTCTATCATCTTTTACGGTTGTAAATAAATGTAGAAAGATGAACTTGCAGTAGTTAATACTTTCTGAAATTGAATGGGAGGACTGAGTTAAATAAGATGAGTCAAGGCCATATGGAACATTTGAGTCACTCATTTAACTGTAACTACTGTAATGATCTGAGTTTTCAGCATCGTCTTTGGCTGAAAAGCAACCGTGCTGCAGTTATAACCGCTTGATTCAGTACTTTACTTATTGCAATGTTTGTGTCTGTGTTTTAGTTGCTCGGAGAAGATCGATTTCAAGATATCGAGAAGATAAAAACTATCGGCAGCACATACATGGCTGTCTCAGGATTATCACCCGAGAAGCAGGTCAGTCGGGAGCAAGTCTAAAAACATTTGGGCATTTAATATCCATCCTGTATATTTCTTTCACCAACATATTCAGCTATAGTGCCAGGAGGTTACTTAGCAGTTATATCTTCCACTTTGGAATCAGAAGGTCCTGGGTTTAAACCCAACTCCTACTGTAGTGCCCTCAAGGCACTTCACCAGGAGTGACGCAGTAACAATATCCTGCTGGGTGAATTACTGTGAAGTTGTTTATCTAACTCTGTAAGATGCCTTATAGAAGACTTATCATCATTTCTCCCACTGCGCATATGATTAAAACTCCTGAATGTCGCTTTATTCCTCTGTTCTAAAATTAAATCAGTGATTGGTGTTTACATCTGTGTGTGTGTGTGTGTGTGTGTGTGTGTGTGTGTGTGGGGACCAACAGCAATGTGAGGACAAGTGGGGACACCTGTGTGCCCTGGCTGACTTTGCCATCGCCCTGAACGAGAGCATCCAAGAGATCAACAAGCACTCCTTCAACAACTTTGAGCTGCGCATTGGTAACGTCTGACAGGCTTCACATATTTTCACCCTGTATTCATTTTTTATTATTAATCATTTGGAACAGTTTAAGCCTTACGCTGCTTTGCTTGGTTAATTTAAATATTTTTACAGTAATTGCGAAATCACACCATTGTCCGAATGGACAAGGTCAGTTTTATTAACTTTATTAATCATTAAAATGATGGATTTACGATATGGCCTAAAGCAGGATTTTGGCGCTAAGGCACCACATTAACGTGTAGACGTGTTTTAAAAGTTTTAAAACTAGCGATGGTGTAGTGGTTAGAGCTGTACTCAGGTTGAAATCCCCACTACTTGATCAAGGTACTTAACCCTGCATTCATGCAGTAAAAATATCCAGCTGTATAAATGAAAAAAGAATATATTTTCACTGACTTAATGTATAAATGTAGCAGGGAATGTTGCTTTGAATAAACAAATAATTTTTATACTGCCTATATTTGAATATTGCAAATGAACAATGTCAGTCAAGTGGGGAATGGGCTCATGTTTGTGACACATCCCAGCGGGTGGGAAACGGCCGTCTAAGGCATGGAAGCTGCTTTGATAAATTTTTGTAAAGGCAAAACACGGGAACTCCGCGTAATTCGGTTCAATTCTGTTCAACTCGGTTTATTTTTGTAGAGAACTCTTCTTACCAGGGTGACCCAGAGCGCTGGACAAAGGTCCGAGGGGTGATGCACCAGAGAAACAGACAATACAATTCCGATGATCCACTGTTATTCCAGCAGAGGTAGTGAGCTGTCTAGGTAACCCAGCTGGCACCTGAGGAGAGGGACAGAAAAACTCCCATCTGTGAAGAAGGGGAGAAAAATGAGCCTGTAGGGGGAATAAATGCCAGTTGGTTGCCCACTCTTCCTTGGCATTCTAATGTGGTGACAAGGGACCTGTGTTGGTATGTTGTCGTCAGTTTGTTTTTCCTCTCTTTCCCCCTCCAGGCATCGCTCACGGTTCGGTCGTAGCCGGAGTGATCGGCGCCAAGAAGCCCCAGTACGACATCTGGGGCAAAACGGTGAACCTGGCGAGCCGCATGGACAGCACCGGCGTCAGCGGCAAGATCCAAGTGCCTGAGGAGACGTTCGGCATCCTGAAGGAGCGCGGCTTTGCCTTCGAGTACCGCGGCGAGATTTACGTCAAGGGCATCAGCGAACAGGAGGGCAAGATCCGCACGCACTTCCTGCTGGGCCGCGTGCAGCCCAACCCGCTCATCCTGCAGCCACGCCGGCTCACGGGCCAGTACTCGCTGGCCGCCGTTGTGCTCGGCCTCGTGCAGTCGCTCAACCGCCAGAAGCAGAAGCAGATCCTCAACGAGAACAACAACTCGGGCATCATGAAGGGCCACTACAACCGCAGGACTCTGCTCACCCCCGGGGGTCCCGAGGCCGGCCCCCACCCCGAGTCCTCGGACAAGGCCGAGCTGCCGTAGAGGCTGCCACCTGCATCTGCTACATCCGTCTTTCTTTTCTTTCCTGGTGTCAATGTTTCTGTTTTGTATTTCTTTTATATATGAAAACACAATAAAAGGGGTTTAATTTTTTCATAACTCCGTTTTGTGCCTGCCGTGCTGTTGCAGCGGTTCATTTGTTATTCATTTATTTTTTTCAGGCCGGTAATAAGAGCCGCAGCAATTAAGATGTGACATTTTATTTTTCCTCATGAAAGCGCGGCCACATTGAGCTAATTGTACACCACGGGATCGTGTTCTCTGGGACAACAGGTCCGACCCAGCGCTCACCTGGCTCGGGTCACGTTTCAGCCAGCAGCGGAGTCTAAATGAATCAGGCCGTTCGAGTTAAATGATTCGCATTGTGCAGCACAAGTGACCAGAGCTGCTGGAGGCTTCTGAGCCTTTACAGTCAGAGAGAAATGAGATGGATACCTGACGTAAAACATGGCGAGAATATAAAAGCGAGCGCTGGGTGCATTCGACCGCAGCCTTATCGCACCAAAGAGTTGAACACCTGTCCCCAAAGCTCTGAAGGTTTTTGCTTGGAGGCCACTGTGGACCAGAAAAGCCTGCAGGCCATGGATGTGTTTACTAGAAAATGGAAACTGCACACAAACTGCTCTTCAATCACGGGCACAGCAAACAAAATGCGGCCGCAACACAAACACTGCAGTCATTGAAATGATCACACGGAAGACCTGACACAGACACTGCAGTCACCGTGCAAGTCTGTTCCATCGCATGGCCACAGTGGACTCACAAAAAACATAATATATTTTTCAAGCCCTTCTGCTGTCAGCCGCATTAAGTCCTACTTACAGAGATGAGATTAACTTCAATTTCTTCTTCAAATCAGCGTAACACGATAGATATGGATGGAAAATATTGCAAGGTGTGCGACGCTACACTGGCAAAGCATTAACCCGGCCGGCTGGCTTTCGAGAGCTCCGCTCTCTACAGAGACACTCCGTCTCGGAATGTAGTGCAACACGCCCTCATAGTCACCCGTAAAGGGTCCTCGGAAAGATGAAATGCGTCCAGAAGGAAGCGGCAGATGAACACCACGGATCGGAGCATCTCATCTCCCGATTCTCACATTTGACCTTGCAGAAATAAACCAGGGGCTCGGAGGGGAATTTCTTCATTATGTCAGACCAGCGAAAGGTTTCAGCTCCACCACAGTGCCCGTAAGTACAAAGGCAGGAACCTCTACATCTAACACCTCGGGGCTCTCCGAGGGACATGGAAGGAGATGTCGCTCTCAAGCGTCACACGGAAAAAGCTCAGAAAGGTCAGACTTCCCCTACACGGACTGTCTTGTTACCACGTTGCTCAGCCGGTGATTTAATCCAAAGCAGCTCACAGTCTCAGCCATCTGCGCAGCTGGGGACATTCAGCGTGTTCCTGCAAAGAACTGCAACCGGGCCTGACAGTATAATGGGAATTATAAGTCCGTGTCCTGCACCACCTTTCAGTAATGTCATAATAAACATAGGGCCAAATCACATACTTTTGCAATATTCTATTGTTCATTTTTACTGACTTCTTCTAACTTCAAATTCCCGGTGAAAATAGGCAACAATTGACCTGCTGAGTATTTTGAGAAATGTTACATTTCAAGCTATACAAATTATTTTAATCGCTTGTTCTATGACACCACCTGATTTTGCAGATAAATTTGCTCCTGTCAGAGACTCCAGTGCAGATTCAGGCTCTTGGCCTGTACTGCCACCTTGTGGCTGGACCCATACCTACACGTCCTACTTTTGGTTACATAAACTGAACGAATCGGGTAAATAGAATTTAGTCCAGGTTACAAACAGTCTGTGATCAGCAGGTGCTGAAATTAAAGGGCAGGATCCCAGTAACTATGTGTGAACATCAGGCCAAAAGAAACAAGGCATTTGGGAATCCAAATCAGATGACGGTAAATGAATCCCTGCAGTTTGGTGGCAGCGGCAACACACCTGCTGACCACCCCTTGTGAGGGTCACACACATAGAATAACACACCTGTTCCACTGTGCAAAAGCAATAGAGAAGAGTTTATGTGATTGTTATTGCTTATGTCAAAATATAATTACTATTTTGACAGTACACATGGCATTTTTTTGTCCAGTCAATAAATTCATTTTAATTTAAATCTGATTTTGTGAGACCGAGCAATGGACATAATAAAAAAGAGAAATAAGCACAGGATATGAACCAGAAAGAGAATGTGAAGCAGAACATTTTTGGATCAGTTCTCAGGAAGGAGACTGGATTTAGTATGTCTGAGTAAGGCGTCTAATCCAAAGTGCTTCAATAACACACATTCACACCGTGACCATACAATACAGAATATTTGCACAAATATATACCTAACCGCCATTATTCAAATCTAATCCATTCCTATCAACATTTAACACAGCAAATTTTCACATAGCGGGAGCCTACATTCCCTTATTTTTAATGGAAAAACGAATGATGCATTTCCAGCACATCTCAGGTCCCCCAACCAATTTCTACAAATATCAGGACGACGCTCTTAAACACCTGTGCAAAAGTCCTGCAAAGATTTCTTCAAAAAAAGACAGCATTGCCGAGTTTGCCGATGGCAATCGTTTTATTAGGAGTCTTTTATTAAAAGTGTAGCCTGTAATGAACACATGTACAGGTATACGTGCGCATTCTTAAAACCCACAGCTTGAACCATCGGCTATACAGGTCGTAGTTTTCATAAGTGAACAAGCGGTTTGCACCGACAGCTGTTTGTGTAGCAGAGGTGCAGACGTGTCATTGCCGAGTGGTTGCGCTTAGAAGAACCCGGCGATGCATGAGCGACGGCCGAAAAGCCTTGACTGTCTTCCTTTCTGTGTTCCTGGTTCAGACAAGTGCAGCCAGCAAATCTCCTGCTGTGATGGACGCCGAATGCCACCCTTTTCCGTCTCCGCAGGTCTTCAGTCACCTGTTATTACAGCCTTATCACTGGCTCATGTGCCAGTTCTCCTCGGAGGTCCAGGTCTTATACCACGGTGCGATCTCTTTGTTGCTAGGCAGCAGGACCCCCGTTAAGGCTAATCCGTTCTAGAAATTGGGTCTACAGACTATGAGATGATAGACCAGTTTTTGATCTGCTAAGTCAATGTTTCTTTAACACTTTACCTTCCGCCATAAACAGGCTTACAGTTGACATATACAAGTGTGTACAAAATGCACTGGTTCACGTGTTACAAACAGTCAAATCACACATTTTTCCGACTAATTTTCCAGTTTATGATTCATTGGTTTTCCTACATTTTTCTGTTTTCTAAAACTCCTGTTTGACGTGGGACAAAATCAGTTCTGCATTTTCACAGCCAGCTGTTAGTTAGCAGTGAAACACCAAAACAAACTAGGATTACGAGACCCCCTTAAAGCCATTCACGTTCTCGGGGGTTTACAGCTTGGATCTGTTGCTTTTCCAGCGTTGGCAATCGATAACCTCATGATGAATGCTGTTGCTGAGTTGGTCGATATTTGGTTTTAAATAGCAGTTTATGGGGAAAACATTTTTTGCAGTTAAGGTTAGGAGCTCAGTTATTAACAAGATAATCTTAGTACTTTTTAAAAATTTGTTATAATTGTATCTAAGACTTTTACACAATCTGCCTAGGGATTCAAGGACATATGTATTATTAAGATTTTATTGACTGCATTGATATATATCCATGATAGGCATAAAACATCAGTTTAGATTCATCTGGATCCCGAAATAAAAGGTCGACTATAATTTCTTGTATTGCTCTTTATAATTAAATTAAAAAAAACCTTTTCAATTCAGAAAGTTTTACTCAACTCTAATGTTTTAAGAGATAAATGGAATTTATGAAACTTCCAGTAAGTTCTGCACCTCATGAGCGGTGGCTCCTTAGGCAGAAGCCAGAATATTCTACATGGAAAACACCTTGAATAGCAGGCCTGCCAACACAGGAGCAGAGGCTCAGGGTTAATAAAATGCGGAAACCGACAGGAGGATTGAGCTGGGAAAGTGTCGGCCGGGCAGGTCTACTCAGAGCCCCTGTACCATCCTTCAAGCTCGGAGCTGTCAGCTGTGGGAGGGGTTCTCTTGGACTTTATATTGTGGCATACGACCTGGCGACCTCACATCACCTCAATAAAGTAGAGCTCACCAAGGTCTCGGTGAGGTGTTACAACTAAAACACAGTGCTGAGGGCTGTCAAAAAAAAAAACAAAATCACTTTCCTGCAATAATTTCATTATGATGAAGCTTTAGCTTTGAAACCTGAAATCTCCATAGAGCTGAAAGACAGTAGTGAAGGGGTTAACGGCATTGATTTTATTATTTTATTTAATTTTTACCTAGTTTTACTCACAATATTCAGCTGAAGAACAACTGCAGGTAAATAAGCTGGGCTAATATAATACAGACCTGTGTTCCTGAGACTGGACCCAAGACTGGACCAGGACCCCTGTGCCAAACTGCTGATCCAGCTGCTGTCCTCCTCAGTACGACTCACATCTCCCCATAGCTGGGCTTGGAGGAGAGTCTGTCAGCTTGAGCCCAGGTGTAGAGAGGCGCAGGAAAGCACCCTGGCTGGAGGATGAGGAAGATTGGCCGGAAGGAGGTCATCTCACAGGGTTTACCTGAGGAACCGTCTTTTGACTTCACACCTATGGCCCATTCAGAAGGGAGCAGCTCTTACTGAACTCCCCAGTTTCATAGTACACGTGATCCAGGTAGCAATATATCAGTTTTCTGTACAGTGTTCTTGTGTTGTTTATGCTCATTTGACAGAATTTCCATTTTCAATAACCGCTCATCTAACAGAGGCTGCTGTGGTCCAGAGGCTATCCCGGATACACAGGGGCATCCCGAATGGGACTCCGGTCCACCTCAGGGCAATAACACGCACTCACTCACACACTGCAGGTGATATATGGTCACCAATCTGCCTAAAACACACATCTCTGTAGTGGGGGAGGAAACCAGAGCACCTGTAAGAAACCCACGAGACCACACGGAAACACTATGCAGACTGAGTCGCATTCAAAGCTACAGTC
The DNA here is from genome assembly GCA_900497675.1 of Arapaima gigas. Classification (NCBI taxonomy): domain Eukaryota; kingdom Metazoa; phylum Chordata; class Actinopteri; order Osteoglossiformes; family Osteoglossidae; genus Arapaima; species Arapaima gigas. The sequence goes on from UFQX01001041.1 coordinate 25,538, forward strand.
CACAAGCTGTGAGGCCCCGCTGTGCCACCCCTCGAATAAAGCATAACAAATACAGTAATGAATATGTCTGGACACCTTTGTATGACCCAGACTGCAGTGGTGGTTTTGCTGGCCTATAACATTTTATCCCATTGATCTGTTCCCAGCGAGATGTTCTGTGCCACTGCAAACAGAAGGAGAAAAATAAATAATAGATAAAATGGCTGCTTTTTCAGCAGGAAATCGATTCAAAAATTCTCTCGCCCCCACGGGGGGTCGCTCTAACCAGGGGGATCGGGAGAGCGGTTGCAGCACGGAGCACTTTCACTCCTGCGGCGCAGTGACAGGAACAGTCTTTCAGCGCAGACCGCTTTGTTCCAGGAAAACATCATGTCAGTGTGTGGCTCTCCGTTTATTTATATCCACACACACACACACACACACACACACACACACACACACACACACGCATTTTATACATTTTATACATCTATCGAAACTCATTCTGTTTTGAAGCTGTATCCAATTTATGCACAAATTGTTTTATTTGTAGCCTTCGGACACTTATTAATAAACAGGCTTCATTTTTACATTTCACTGTAAAATACAGATTAAACATGTAACTGTGGCATAAATGCCCAGCACACTGTACAATGAAGAGAACAGCGAACTATTAGAACTGCCTGATGGAGGTATTCACAGGTATTTATGATACATTACTATATGGCTAACATTAACACGATGTGGCCAGTCGTGGAACAGAGGCCATACAGACAGGCCAGGGATGAAAGACCACAGGTTTTCCCCCCAAAAAATCAGGTTTATTACAAAGAATCAAACCAAAACAAACACTCCATATGGATCAGATGCAGGGAGTCTTCCTGGTTCCTCTCCCAGCATGAGTGACGTTCTGTCTTCCAACCAGCTGCCTTTATGCTGGTGCTTGATGGGTCTCTCAGGCGCCAGCAGCTGGTCTTCTATATGGGGGGGGTAGTGGGGAGCTGCCAATCATGTTCAGCCCCGCCTCCATGCTATGGCTCCAACACCTCCTCCACATAATAAGGTCTGCAGAAAATAATACAGTACTCTGCAATCCTCAAGATGGCAGTACCAACTCAGTCTTTTCACCTCTCTGCTAATTTATAGTAAAAGAAAAGATGGAATGAAAACCATTTGGAATAAAAACAGTCATAAGACAATCGTGGTTAGTCCGTGTGTGGAGAATATATTCCAAAAGCTCAGTGACACACCGGAGGAGTGAAATTCCACAACAGCTGTCGCTTAATAAAAATGTCACCGTTCACAAGAACCTTCTGCATCTCTCCTTCAGCATCTTCCTTGACGTTTCAGAATAGATTCATGTTTTAGGAGCAGTTTAGTCCCGTTCTGGTTAAGCTGTGCACAACCTAGAACCAAAGACTTCAAAATGCAAATGCGTTACACCTCGTGCGTGACAATGACAGCTGCAACCAGGACAAACTGTGCATTAATTTAAGCTTTCAGTTAACCTCCTCACTTATCATATATTACACACAAATATAAAAAAACGGATGACTTGTGTGTTTATTCACCCCAGAGCGGGGCTCTCATCCTGGTCAATTCTACTGGCAAACCAGAGCCAAGCCTGTGATGTCAATTCAGACACTCAGCTGAGATTTTCATCCCACCTTTAACATCTCACTACAGCACCGGGAGAACGACAGTGACGGGAGGACGGGATTTCACGTCCACCTGTCTCAGACCCCACGGAGAAAGAAAGAGGACAAATGTCGAAACGCTGCTGTTCAGACACGTCGCTCCGAGATCGTCTGAAACAGCCGACATGTTCTGCTGATTCGCGTCTTGGGTGTTCGGCTCCGTGGTTCACTGCTGTTGCACTGAAGCATTCGGCTACTGCTTCTGACCTGAAAAACAGAGCCAGGCTTTTGCCAACAACTCTACCAAGTAAAACCAGCACACCGAACACATCATTTTACCATATCCCTGCTAGATAAATAGACAGAACCTGGGGGGGGGGGGGGGCAATTTCAGCGGAACTTACCACTATGCCCCCTACAGCTTATGTGAAATCATGCCCAGTCTCGATGACACTCTGTTAGTGTAGAACACGGTACAATAACTGTATGCGATAACAGTGTGGAAAATGACATCTTTTTCATTGTGTTCACGCACCTCTAGTCTGGTAAAGAATGCAAATTGAAAATAGCTTTTATCTCTGAAGGGCACATAATAGAGATACATTATTATTATTATGTTAAAACTTAGCCAAGGCTTTTTTTATTTAGCACAATTTTATCCTTTTATACAGCTGGTGCTCTGGAGCGCAGTGGATTCAGCGTCTCCATCAAGGCCGCAACACGAGGGACTGGAACTGGTGACCGACTGGCCCTAAAGTATATTATAACTCCTCCCTCGCCCGCTTGAGGAAATAATGAAGACGGGATGCCTCGGAGGTGCCGTAGCACACATCACCCTGATGCACATTTAATACTTTGTGACGTGCTCCGGGGAGGGCGTCGGCCTCCCTAAAGGCTTCGCGCGAAGGACTTTGAGGGGAATGCCAATAAAGCGGCAGACTGCTGTCAATATCAGAGAGCCAGGGACGCGGCGCGGCTGGGAATTGGGCTCTCGCCGCACATCGAACGGTAATCAAGACTCCACAGCAAACAGCATCTGCTCCGCCTGCTTAAGATTGCCGGCACGAACAAACCCGGGTGCGAAAGCAGCTGCGGCTTTGAACAATCGACGCCACAGAGAGTTGGGTTTAGCGGCTCTGCGGGTCTTTGGGGCAGCCTCCCCTGGGGGCGCCGAGCTCATTAAGGTGTCTCCGTGCTAATGGGCGAATATATAACACACCGAGGGGGGCCCTCCTGGGTGCCATGGGGTCGGGCACCTGACTGATACCCACCGAAGCAGCTTCGGCAGGCAGCCAAGAACTTCACCTTTGACCTCACCACCAGCACGCCGACTTATTAGATGCTGACAGGATTGTCTGTCCGTCAATTTTGAAAACATATTGTTCGTTTAAAAGGGGGCTGATGCATATTGTAGGTATAATAGCTTAATAAATGGGCACCGTGGGGGAACAGCAGGTAGCATTGGCATGTCACGGCTGCTGTACTAGGAGGGTTCGAATCCAACTCGTGCGTGAAATTTGAGTGCGACTTCCACAGTCCAAAGATGTGTCTTTCGGATCATTTGGTGACTAAGTTGGTGTGTGTGTGTGTGTGTGTATCAGTGAATGAGTGTGTTTGGTTGTCCAGGGGTGGACTGATGGCCCGCCCAGCGTGTGCCCTGTCTCCCACCCTTCTGCAAAAAGCTCTGGAGTGGGTTGGGCAGAACTCAAACTACTGCACCTGCACGTAAAAACAGCCAGTCAATTTGAAGCACATTTAATCTTTCCACATAAAAGCCGTGCGAGTAAAAAAAAAAACAATGCAGGTTTGAATTTTTATCGAGAGGTAAAACCGCGTACAGCTCCTCTTACCATCGATTAAACGTAAAACAGCCCTGAGCATTATTCCGAGGCGGCGGTTAGTTACCGTGGTATCACCAGACCATGAGTCACTGCAGTTTCACACTCTGCTCCGGCTGAGGGTGGACTTGCTGCAGACGTGCAGGCGGCCCATCTTGGTTCGCTGCATCTCACTCAGAGCAGGTGATGGCGTCCACAGCAACACCTTGATCTTCAAGGTAAAACACTGGCATTTATACTGAAACAAGCCAACATGAAGTAACCTGGACCTCACATCGCTCTCACCTTCTACCAAATGAAACCATGCCAACCCATGGCTGTTCGACCCTGCCGAAAGATACTGAACTTAACTTCTTCCAGTTTTAAGGGGCTGAAGAAATATGCAAGGAGCAAGCTTCTTATTTTCGAAAAATATTTGCCGCTCGTGTGGGAGCGAAATGTGCTGGAAATTGGCAAGGCGCGCTTTTCCCTCCTCCTCGGCAGTTCACTTCCCTCGCAGCACGGCTGTTTCCATGGCAACTGTGCTCACCACGTTCGCGCGGTCCTGCCGGCCTTCGGTGCTGGAGGAGGCCACCGTCGCCCTCGTCTCTAGCAGAGACCCTCCCGATTCAGACACACCTGAGACGACACCCCCGATTCCGCAAACATGATGCTGCAGGAGAGGAGCTCAGTCAAGCAGCACCGTTCCACATAATTCTGCAAACCAGATACCACCTCATTTTTATCCCCGCCATGGACACAGATATCCCCCGTAACATTAGACACGTTTCGCAGAATACAAATTACTATTCTGCTGTGTCGTCTGCAATTTTTATACATTTAAATGTCATGTAAATCAGTCTGTGGCTGGTGAGTTTTTTAGTATGGGATGCAGTTCATTATTAAAAACCCACATTGTAAATATTAAAATGGGGCAGCAGGTGGCATAGTGGTTAAAGCCGTTTCATTCCAATGTAGGGACCAAGGATGAATTTTAATGCAGTAAATCGACCCAGTGTCACACAAACCTGACACTGTGATTTGGTTTAGAAAAAGCTGTCATATAAACAAATAAAAAGTCATAATAAAAACTCCATTAGAAAACTCTCTAAGTTAATTTATTTAATTTAAAATTTTTGCCTAATATAATGTTTTTTTTTAAATTACTGCCCATATGGAGTGTTTGCGTTTGCACAGCCTGTCCGTGTTTACATCTCTCACGCTACTCACAGATCTGGACTCTGACTGAAGCCCCAGGGTGTAACAGCAGCAGACGACCACTGCCTAGCTCTTCAGACTCCGCCCAGAGGGGTTAAGGGGAGGGAGGGGTCCACTCAGCAGAGACCACCCACTGTGTCACAGCTTAGCTACAGGGGGCGTAGTAGGGATGTGTGATGTGCATCTGCTAAATATTTGTAACATTTAGGGTTACATTATCAACAAGTCACCCGGAACATGCCCACATTACCTACAGGAGAAGGTTCACATCAACTACAGGAACAGGGTCAGGTCATCCGCAGGAAAAGGTTCACATCATCTACAGGAAAAGGGTCAGATCATCCACAGGAGAAGGTCCACATCATCTACAGGAACAGGGTCAGATCATCCGCAGGAAAAGGTTCACATCATCTACAGGAAAAGGGTCAGATCATCCACAGGAGAAGGCCCACATCATCTACAGGAACAGGGTCAGGTCATCTACAGGAAAAGGGCCAGGTCATCCACAGGAGCAGGGTCACTTACTACATCACCAGAGCCACAGGACCCTCAAGGATGGGACCACGTCTCCTGCTGTCCGTGCGCAGATGGTGTGCAAAGATGTGCCAGAATCCCACCCCATGCCCAAAAACACAGTACATGATCCATTTTCACTGGGATTAACCTCAGCAAGGATTCTCTAAGCATATGAAGCTCTGTGCGGTCGCCAATAAATCGGTGTGCAAGTGACAGGGCTGTGGCTGGGAGAAATATTGGGGGGTGGGGGTGGAGTAAAGAGGGAGGAAACATGGGAAGGACAGACCAAGGAGTGAAATGACTCATCAGCCGTTTAGCCACGAACCTGCCCCCTAGCCCCCTAGCAGCGTGTGTGCGGTGTGTGTATGAGCCGTAACAGCAGAGACTGCTAAAGCAAAAGGTGTCACCTTAGTCCGGTGACAGCAGAGGGACTGTGTGCAGATGGACCGGAGTATCGGTGTTTGTCTGTGGGTGTGTGCTCCTTAACCGTGTCCCACGCAGCTGCACTACTTTCTTTAATCTCTCCATGTCTCCATTGCTCTGAGAGCAAAGAAGGGCCTTCGTAGCCCCGGAGTGTCTTGCGCTGCTGACAGTTCATTTGAAAACATGTCCCCGACTCGGAAGCCGCTAATGAGGCGCGTGTCAAAGCGGGCGGCGGCTCTGTCTCCCCCGGCGGGATGTCGTGGGCTCCCTACCATTTTTTCATTACCTATGTTGTCTGGCTCTATTAAATCGAAACGTCTTATGCACAAAAAGCTTGCAAAACACGATCCGGCTTCCATTTGAGGCATGTAGGTGTTCTTCATTGTTATTACAATAATCTCGATGGAAAATAAGACTGTGAATCAAGTTCTGCGGCTACCAAAGCCAAACTAATATACGCCATAAATACAGTAATTCCTCAGTTAGCACTGCCTCCTATAGCACTATTTCATTAATTTATCAACATTTTTTTGGAGTTTTATGCTTGTCGTCACGAACATAAAATGACGTAATATTTGCTAGTAGCAAAGCTATAACTAATCTATTATATTATGTATCACGTGCAGTTTTCAAGCCCAATTTACGCAGCATAGTGTTATTAATGTATTGATGACCTCTTCTTTGAAATTGAGCTATTTATTTATTTTCTCTAAATTATTTTGTTAATTATTTTGTGTTTATGCAGTTTTAGACTTCTATTCAGATATGACTACTGATCACACAAAAAATGGTGGGTTCAGCTTATTCCCCAGATGTATTACCTAGTGATACAGCATCAGTGCATATTTCTAGGCATCGGCACTGGTGGTCTGAATATACATATTGGTGGTTCACTTCAAGATTTTACCAGAATCTTCACTAATATGTAAACACGCAGAAATATAAACGTGCAGTGGCACAGCGATTTGTCAGGCACGGGATCGATAAATACGTCCGATCGGTAGCATCGCTTAGTGCGGTTTTACACAAATATTGGTGGCGACGTGTTAGGGTTTCTTGAACACTAAAGAGACACGTCACCTATTTTGTTGTCTGTCTACTCACGTACTCACTCTCACACACACGCACACACACACATTTTATTATGTTATCATGTGCAAAATATATACTGTGAAGTCACACTGTACTGTACCTACTGTACTGTGTACAAACCATACCTGGTAATTACCTGCCAGTCTTTTCCCACCTGCTGCAGTGCCTTCAAGTCGATTAGTTCCAGAAGTTTTCCAATATTTTCTTCTGGGTCTAATTTGGATAAATGATTAACTGTTTGGTTGAAGCACACTTGTTTACGTGTCAGTGGGTTTTCAATCGATGGGGTCTCTCTGCTGTTGACGTTTGCGTCTCCGCCTTCCCTAGAGATCAGTGTCCTACATTTACCATGGTACTGCGGATCTGCACCCAACTGCCCCAGCTTTGCTTTCGCACCGTTTCTTAGCAACAGACACCGACGCATCAACAGGTCTCCACAGGGCCCGTCCGCAAGTCACCACCCAGGGCGCGTTTCGCAGGTTCATGACATGTACCCAAAAATGGACCTATACAAATCAGAGCAGCTCCATTCCCATTCACTGTGTATGTTTTTTAATATCAAATTATCGTTCTTAGCTATTAGGAGAGCCAAAGGAAAATTACATACAAAGCTCGCAAATTTAGAACTATAAAATGTAGACGTTTTGTTGCGTTAACTTCAATCTCCTGCTCCTTTGTGAAATACCGCTGGCAACACATTGCTTCTACGCGCTTTTAATAACCCTTGTGTGGCTCTTAAAATCGCATTTGTGGTCATGACTATTTCGAAATGATATCTTTCAGAGACCCTCTTCTGATGCAGCACAGAGTCGCTACCCTGTCACTGGATGTGGTTTAAAAATTTACAAGCTGCCCATGAATGATTCACACACGTTTTACATTTTACTATCCGTGTATATCGCCGTTACATAAAACATTTTTTGAAAATTGCTGTTTGCATTACGGTATTAGTCCCATCATCAAAGGAGCGCTCATAGATTTGTTTAAACACAAATGACAGCTGCATTCACTCGCCCATTTATACCTAAATGCATCTTTACAGGTGAAGAAAACTTACAGCATTCGTTGTTTTTTTTCTTTTCAAGTCGACTGATGCATATTAATGTTTGATGTGCAGTTTTATATTCAGACTTATTTCGTTTTTTTTTTTCAAAATCTTTTGCAGTAAAGCTATTTGCATAGTTTAGGGAGTATGTATTTCTTCCAGTGAATGGAGTGTAATGACGGTATTCAAAAATTCACATTTGGTGCTTCTTCAAAACTGCTGCTTATTATTATGCATTATTTATATATAACTGTGTATGCATTAATATTTCTAACTTGCAAGAGGCTGACACAAGGGAGGTGATAGAGATCTGCCAGTAATGTAGTCCTATGTATATATACATAAGATATTTTATATATATATATACACTATTGTAATTCACTATTAACACCTTGCTCAAGGGTATAATGGTAAGGACAGAGAATGAGGCTTGAGGAGGCAACCTTCTGGTTCCAGAGGTAGGGCTTTAACTGCTATGGCGTATGCTCTCGCGCCTTACAAACACTACTATCACCCTCCACACCGCACGCAGCTGATCGGACCGTGAAAGTGTTAGTGACATTCAAAAGCTGCTATGAGCCTCCAAAAGACGCATGTAAATCAAAGGTTAAAAAAGAGAAATGCAGCCACTAGATGAGCTTCACTGCAGCCAAACCAGGACTTTGCTTCACTTTCTGCGTGTCTTTAACAACTGTCACATCACACTTACTTTGTTAGCATCCTCCCACTTACAATAACAAGACAGCTATTTGCCATAGACACCTCCGTGGACTCGACACTGATTAGTCATGAGAAACCGCGCATTATGATGCACCGCGGCGCATCTTATAAGTTTTAAACTGTCTAAGAGGATCTATAATTTAATTTTTCTCACGTCAAGTCGCCTGCTGTACTACGCCTCGGTCACTAGAGGGCAACATCTGAAATATTTCCTGCTGCAGACGCAGCACTGAGCGTTGCCATTTGCCTTTTTTTTTTTAAACTGGACACAAAATGGAATTTATTCTCTTTGGTGATGTCGGGGGGGGGGATTAGCGCTCCTCTTCACTGCGATGGCACGCTGGAAGCTTCGCTCTCTGATTCACGCGGCCCTCGGAGGGGAGAGCTCGCCAGGCCTCGAACTGCCAATTCAGGGGCAGTGGGGGGGGGGGGGGGGGGGGAAAAAAAAAA
>UFQX01001041.1:34461-74208 GCA_900497675.1 Arapaima gigas
GGGGGGGGGGGGGGGGGGGGGAGACAGACAAAGAGAGTGAGAGAGTGAGAGTGAGAGCGAGAGAGAGACAGAGAGACAGAGATGTTAAGGCTGCTTCACCCCTCCATTTATGCCCCGGTCCCCCCATGCCCCCCCGAAGCAGCACACACAAACTAATGCATTCAGTGTCGAATGGCGGCTACCACATTAATAACAGTAACAAGCCAAGGCGGACTGATGTGTGCTGGGATCGGTGCGGCTTGCAGGGGGATGAGGGTCTGGGTGAGAAGGCAGCAGCCGGGCTGTGAATGTTTGCAGCGACAGGCAGCGAGGAGCCTGGCATCACCAGTCCCTCCCGCCAGCCTCCGGCCCCCAGGGGACCACTGCCTCAGATGGCGGATGCGAGGCGCTCCAGCGCGTCACGTGGCCGTGCTCCGCGGCCGAGGTGTACCGAAGCAGAAGACCTCGAAAACCCCCATCGCCGCAGGCCAACCACACCGCCTTCGCAGGGCTCACAAACCTGTCTGATGTAAAAAATATGTAAGCGAGTTGTTATAAATGTGCAGACTCAGATTGTTGTCTTTTGGATCAGGAAGGTCACCGGTGGTGCTGCAAAACACACCTCAGACTGCAGCTACTCGGGGAATCAGATGTAGTCTAATGTTGTGACATCAGGCAGTACGAAGGTATGAGTCTGAGTTTTTACCTTTTGAAAACTTTTTTTTTGTCCATTTCATGTTGGAAGTATTAAAAATGGAGCCTGTTTTACAGCATAATCCCAGCGCCGTTGTGCTGGATCCAGCTGTGAGTTTTGCACTTTATCACAGTGCCACTTAAGTGCAAATATATAGAAATGGAGCCGTATGGAATAAATCATTTGATCTTATCACCTGCTTGCCGACCTGAGTCCAGGGGATGGAGGATTGTGTGTCACATCACATGTTGGGACTTTGGGGTATAGCTGTTGGTTTCACACACACACACACACTAGCAGCAAAGACTTTCATTTAAACTCTGCTTTTGACATTAATTGTGCTGTTTATATAATATAATTTGCATATGACTTTTTTTTTTCAGTTTGCACACTTTGTGACCCGTGTCAGAACATAATAATTCACCGAGCTCCTGTTCAACAACTAATCCCTGCAAAGACCGATTGTCTCGGGCAAAACTGTGCTGATGGCAAAACAAACCCTTTTATATTAAAATGCGTGTATTGAAAGGACTTGCACGATTAACTCCTCAGAGCCCAAAACAGATGAGTTTGAAGTGTGTTTAATAGTTTAGCGTGCGCTAACAGTCGTTGCCAAAAGTTAAAAGTGTAAATACAGTTCTTAACTTGCACACAATGCACTGAGCCAATATTTTTTATTTGACTAGGTGCACCTGAATCTTAACAGAGTTTTAGTTAAAGGTGTGTTTATTTTGGGCTTTGATGGTACAGACAGGAGCAGGTAAACTTAATATCCCTTTCATTATTATGACTGTTTACCCCTTAGTAACAATACCAGACACCACAGACTGGAAGACATTGGAACTTTGCTGATTTATTTACTGAAATATAATACTTCTCATGAAAAGCACAATATAAATTTCAAAATGTAAGAGGATATTCCGACGTACCAACAATACAAGCTTAGAGTCGCACACATTCCACTCCCAAAACAAGTTGTTCCCGCTGCTTCATTAGTTTGTATAAACAAAGCAGACTATGAACTCATGAGTAACTTTAAAAAAAAACATATATTTTATGGTCTGGTCTCCTTGGGTCACCATGACTGACAGGGTACACAGATAAAGTTGTTCTAGGAGGAATTACTGCAAGATATTCTCTAAGAGTTGATTTAAGACTGATTCAACGCTGTCTAGGACTATATATATTGATCTTCGTCTTTGTCTGAGCTGTAAAGCATAATTGAATTACATTTAGATGCACCAGTGCTTTTATAAGCAGTTTAGATATGTTTTCAATTCATTAGTTCTATTAGCTCTATTGTCAGCATTTTTTATATACTTTCCTTCATTGGAAAATAAAATAAGAATATATATATATATATATATATATATATATATATATATATATTTTTTATCAACCACTTGTCTGATGCAGGGTTCTAGTGGTCCACAGTTTGCCCTAGAAACATGTGGTGTGAGGCAGTAAATAAATATACAGAGTATAAATACATACGCATTGTTATTTTATCTGAAAAGAACAGATATTGGATGGTAACAAATTCACAGTAATAATATAATAATGCAGATGAACATACTTTAAGTGGCCACAACTGAAACAATAAATCCTGTTCAATCCAAACCCGAAATGACAGCTTTAAAAACGCCGTTGATCTACTTTGTATTCCAGCTCCCTGCACCGCACGCTTTGTCCTTCTGTCACGTAACCCTGTAATGTATTCTTTTTCTTATTCAGGCTGGTCTTTTTGCAACTTAATATGGATGCTCAAAAATATATTTCATCACCTGGGTCAAAATTTTATTAAACTGTAACATGTCACCATAAGCCAGTTTCCTATTAATGTTGGGCTCTTTCACCGCACATTTTGTTTTTTTTTTATTCTTGTTTTAAAGCTACTGCGACAGGAAATCATACCAATGTTAAGGAGCACTGGGCTGTGAAAAGAAAAGATTTTTTAAAACGTGCTTCTCAGATACATAGTACTGTGATTCGATTTATTTTGTTTAGGTCTAAAGCGACAGCGAGTAACAGAGTGTGCAGGCTTGTACCTGGAAGACCAGAGCACCTTGTTGAAGTACATAACCTGATTCATTCCCGTGAAATATTTGGATGATAAATAGGTGAAACTATGCGTTTCTTGGTTGAGAAAGTGGGAGTTAAGCAACATTGTAATAAATAGCCTGTACAGTAGTGGGTTTGAATCCCACCTCCTGCTGTACTGCCCTTGATCAAGGTACTTCTGAACTGGTACAGTAAGAATCACTCCGCTGTCTAAGTGGATGAATAACCTTAAGCAATTTATTACAAAAATCAAATATTGTAATTTGCTTTGGAGAAAAAACATTGCCTGAATGAATAAATCACGAATAGTTACTGTATGCTCAGCAGCGTGGGGGAATGTACAGTATATACGTCAGAGGGTTAGTTGGAAGCAGTGCTTGAAGTGGGCCGCTGCTCCGCGGTACGCTGGATTGGCACTTCTACACTGCGCTCTTTGAAGAACCAGGGCTTTTTCTGTGTACCAGCACTTCGCTGAAGCTCTTTTCTGCTTCCCGGCTGACTGTTCACCTCTGTTCACAAAAGTGTATTATGTTAAATGTCTCTGTCTGAGCTGCTCTCCCCGCAAAATACTGCTATAGCACATGGTAATTCTTCATAACAGCCCCCATAGCTGCACTTCATTACCCAGCGTGCACTAAGTTACACCGCAAGTCAGTTCACATGCTGCTTTCCTATCATTTATTTGAAATTTGTGCCCCCTTTATCAAAGAAATAAATCTTGTGAACGTCAGCAAAACCTCTTTCTATCTTTTATTCATTGCAGAAATTCTAAGTGTAATAGCAGTTTGCTGCTATTGATCAATGCATATGTCACGATGCCAGAATGTGGAGTACCGCCACTTACTTTTCTCCACTTCAGCACTGGCTGCAACCCCTTGTCCCCCCCCCCCTCCCCCTCGCTGGACTTCTTTTCTTGGCCTCAAGCTGTATAGAATGACAAACGCATATTTTATTTATAATGGGAAAACACACTGCATTTATATTAAAACTGACCCAATCGATGCTATTCCTATTAACCCCTGTTCCAAGAACCTGGAAAGCAGCTTCCTAGAATCAGTGGGGCCTGATAACTAAAACAAAAGGGAACCTGTAAGCGGAGGCCGTAAGCTCCTCACCTCTGAGGGCCGCACAGTTTCCAGTGGGACCAGACCGGCCTGGTATCGTGTCGCCAAGCCAGCGCACTCACTCATAAATAGCACCCATAAAGGCAGAATAGCTGAAGAGTGAATGAGCAGCGTGAACAAGTCACTCTCTGAAACAGCCTGGGCCATGAAGGGGAGACAGAATCCAGAATCCACCTGTAAACTTATATAGACACATATGGAATATATCTGACACATGGCTTATACCTTATCAGCACACACAAGAGTCATGCACACACCAATGCACACAGCGCCATGTTTCCCACACAACACCAACACCAACACCAACACCAGCACCTGCTTACTGGGCTGTTTGCCATACCTCCCTAACACATACACCGAGTCGCAGTAAGCAAACACCTAGTTGCCGTAAGTCCCCTGTTTAACCCCATTTGACACTGAGAATGAGAAATAAAGAGACAGAAAAATGACCAGAGTTTGGGATTTGAGGCTCTACCCACTTCTCTTATTCCCCTTCTCACCAACACCCTTTAATAAACTCTAGATTGGGATTTCTGTCTCCGTGTCCTTTTGTAAGAAGAACCAGGTGGCTGTCGCATAACCTGTGCAACTTCCCCCTGGTTCCACAGCACAGTGTCACCCAATCCAGGGAGCCCCTGGGGTCACACAGGCTGAAACATCTAATTTTGAACGTGCTTTTTACATGGCGTTATTGAAAAATGCAAGCGGCAACTTATTAGACAACCAGCTCAGGGTTTATTCAAATTCATCCCGTGTGTTCTAATGCTGCCCCTTTTTGAATCACTTAGCGAATGTGGCTGCCGAGACAAAGCGAGTCCATGCATTTATGAATCATTTACAGACTCACAAACCGTTGAAAACAATGTTCAGGAAAAGAACAAATAGAAGGTTACGGCGCACGCAGCGCCGTTTGTGCCTCAGTCCAAGCACATTTTACACACGAGAAGAAACGTAGGGACACACCGACTGAGCCGCACCTTCCAAACCGTGCGTGAACACGGCGCTGTGTCTCCAAACATTCAAAGGTGCGACACATGCTTACAAACACAAAGTCTGTTTCCTCCAACACATCTCAGTCGCTCACACTCTGATCTCCTCCCCAAATCCCGCTGAGTGCTATTCCTCGTGGGGGGTGCCAGGACTGAGGTGTGGGTGTATGGAAATGTCTGCTTGCAGCAATGATCCTTATATACCTTTTAAGTGCTGGCATAAATGTTTTTTTTTTAATTGTAAGCAAGAAATAACTTTTTTTAGAAATTTTCAGCTCTTTGCTTTACTGATTAATTGTTTTTGGAGCTACAGTAGGAGAGCTGAACAAGCACAAAATGAAACCTCTGTTCACAAAAGCGTGTTATGTTAAAATAAACATCACTAAAAATACGAGGATGGTAGTTGTGGTAGCAACAGTAGTTAAGCGACACCTCCTTGGTTGGGGTTGTGGGTATAGTGATTAGTGCTGCTGTGTTACATTTGAAGGACCCAGGTTCAAACCTCACCTTGTACTGAAGTGAACCTGAACAGGGTGCTTAACCTGAAGTGATACAGTAAAAGCTGCCTACATGGGTGCATCACTGCGAGTTGCTTTGGATCCAAGGATTTGTAACCTAAAGGCTGCTGGTTCAGGTGCTAAGAAGGGTCTTGGCGTTTTCACTCTTGAGCAGCGCCTCACCTCGCCTTTTCGTGTAATATACCTAACGGTGTAAGCAGGTAAAATTTCCGTGGACAAAACTGTTAGCTAAGCAACGCAAGAGCGCATGTGACGTTATTCCTTTATGTTACAGCGGAGCTGAGTGGGTCTGAAAAAAGTCTCTGAACAATGATGTGAGAAGCATATAAATTTGCGATTAGCTTTCACTCAGAGCTTTATTCGACTTGACTTACAACACTTATGATCCTTTGTCTCACAGACTGGCCCCTGTGTCGCTGAAGTAACAGAGGTAAAGTACCTTGCCTGAGGGCAGTACGACATCAGTATCCCACCTAGAACTTTAATCCATGTCTCTCAGGTATGGGATTTGTGGGTATAATAATTATTTCACAGATGGCCAGGAAGATCAACCAAATCCAGTAAAATTGAGTTCCTTTGAGTGCATTCTAATTTGATCTTAGGTAGTTGGCTTCCAGGTTTTATTACGTTTTATGAATAGTTTCACGCTGTTGGGCTCAAAACTCCTCTAAAGCGCATCCATTGATCTTAAAATGAGAGAGAAAGAAAGAAAAAAAACACAGCACTTTTTTTAAAAATTAAAAGGTTTAAAGTGCTAATGATCATGTGTTTGGTTGAGTAAGTTTTGCATCTTCTGCAGGTTTAACTTAAACAAATGCAAGGAGTGTGGAAAAGTAGGTCATGCAGCGCTTGGTTTAAGGTTTCTAAACTGTTCCAAGTCAAAACACAAAGACACAGTTCCTTTTGTGATCTGCTTCACCCTACAACTATATTTGTGCTTCTGAAAAAATAATAACGTGAAGTAAAAATAGGTATTCTTTTCACATCCTCAATGCAGGGGAAGAAAGTTGCTAAGCAACCGTATCACACATAAACGATAGCAAGAACAAAAAGGACAGAGAAGTGAACAATACATTTTGTTGCTATTTCCTGTTTTCACCTATTCGTACCTATAATCCAAGTTTCGCTAAATATTTAAACACCTAATAATGCAATATGCCTGAAAGCACTGATGTCATCTGTGTCGTAATTTTTTAGGTGTTGATTAAAAAAAGCTGAGAACAGGTGAGCGCGCATGACTTTCCTTTGCCACAAATAAAGAGGCATGTGGCTTCTAAGAAACCAAGTTGTGTTTCTTAGAAAAAGTCCTCAGAAAAGTACCGCTGGTCATCAAGCCTTAACATAGTGTACTTGTTGACTTAACCAGGTCACTGTTATTCACAGCTTAGAGCCCGATGAATATACAGCAGCGTTCAGGAAAGAGCTATAAATAATAACACCATTTGAATAAGTAAATAAATAACTGCAGGCAAACACTATTAATACCAGGTTATAGACAATACATATTGGCAGCATTTACCACTAAGCAGTAAAATGCTTGAGTAACCATTCAGTATGAAGAACGTCCTGAAAATCTGATTTCAGCTGGGAATTTCACTTGGTAGGGCGAGATGTTAACCAGGCCCCTTTCGCCTTCCCACGTTCAATGAAGGCTGAGAGGTAGTGAACACTCGCCAACACTTCAGCCCTGATGGTTCCCCCCTACAGAGATCACCCTGCCCTCATAATCCTCTGCTACCCAACGCTGAGGACCACCTGGTATGACAAGGCTAAGCAAAGCCCTGGTGTAAATGTCAGCAGGAATTCAATTATTTTCTTGTATAATATTCTCTTACTGGCCTGACACTTTTATTTAGAATAACTGTTTGTTTTTGATAATCAGGCAACCTGATTTTCAGCAGACATTCAAGTTTGAGAGTTTCAAGTCATCTTGATGCAGGGTGCTAAAGCAGGAGACTTGAGCTAGCCACCTTCGCGGTATAAACCCATGTCCTTGACCATTTGCTTGCTTCAGATGCAAAGCATTGGCTAAATAAATAAAAATGCAAAATGCACTGTGTATCGGCGTGAGTTTGTTCTGTTACAAAACAAGGCAAAAGGTAACCAAACACCAAAAGTGACATAAACCGACTACTACCGTGTTTGTCATAATGCTGCACTCATAATATGGTGCTCTGCATTGCTTCTTCAAAACATACTAAGCTCGTTTTTATATTAATCTTTTAATTCATATGGGATTATTGACAAACCCCGTGATGAAAAGCCTACAGTCAAAAAACACATATTTCTTTTCCCTTTCCTGTTGCTTGGCTTGCCTGTGTAAATGACTAAAAAATGCGGGATACTATTCTAAAACCACCATCAATGAAATCATTGTGCACATATGTCTCATATCCACAAAAATAGCTACAACCATCAATAAACAGGAGCCATATATTATACCTGATTGTCGTAAATGACTTTGCAAATGGCTGTATGCAGGGTGGCTGCAGATCTGGAGAGGGAGAAGGTCTGCAGATCTGCAGTGTGGCACAAGCAGAACCACCGCGCGTGAGTCACCGTGTGAGTAAGTGCAGTGGGGGGGAGGCAGAGGCGTCTGGGTTGGTTTACTGGAACTACTAACCAAAAAAAAAAAAAATCAAAGCCTGATTATCTTCACCATCCTTCTAGGTCTGCTTTGGCCTCATTGTTTTGGTTGCTCATTCGATAATGGTGAATGTGCCTGCTGTGTTAGTAGCCTTTTCCCAGCAGCAGACACCTCCTCCCCACCCTACACCACTGCTCCCCACCCCCCGCAAGGACAAACACAGACAAGTCTGAATAGGGCAGAGAGCAAGCACCATTAGCAACTGAGCAGTTATGGCCCGAATGAAGCCGAATGTGATGTAACGTTGGTTAATATGCAGAAAGACAGAGACAAACCAAACCAAACATGGTGCAAAAATTGCGTTATGTTTAGAACATTAAAGGATTAATTGCAAGGGATATAACATGTAGTAGAGATTAGAGCAGACGTCCTGCAGTCAAAGGAGTCCTGTTTGAACCTCCACTCCCACCTCTAGTCTTGATCAAGATCCTCAAAACTGACACAGTAAAAGTTACCCTGCTGTATAAAGGAGTAAATAATTGGTGTACAAACAGTGCAAGTTGCTTTACAGAAAAGCATCAGGTACATAATAAAAAAATAATGGTAGATGATGACAGTATTTGAAATAGGAAATGTGTTTTGGCAGTTAAAATATCATTATGTGTCATGTATACAGTGTAAAACATTGGAGTGTTGGAAATTCATTTGAACGGCATTTGGCCCTGTGGTGGTCTGCACACTGCAGACAGAGACAGTGTTTGATTATAATTGTACTGGAAGGGGGGCAGGGTTTCTTTCTCTGTCTCTCTCTCTCACACACACACACACACACACGCACACACAAAAAGAAATGTTTTTCCTCATCTGCGCCTGTTCCATCAGCCTGCCCTTAGTGTTGAACACAGAGCTGCTTTCTAAGGACCCCCCCATGCACAACAATGGTCCGCCTGCTCCCTCTCACCCAGCCAGCGAGTCAGGCCCCTGGGGAAGGGCAGCGACGGGACGAGGTAGGGAGTGGTCGGTGGTGTCGGGGTAGCACAGTGGAAGCACTGATCTCAGATAAGACTTAATAGCCATCCACCCCCCCACAAACACACACCCCTTCAGGTAACTAAATACGACAAAGGTGTTAGACACTACGTATACAGACCTGGGTCAAGGTTTCTTCTCTTTAAACTTGTTCAGATGAAGGTTTTTGTCTTTTTGTATATTATTATTATTATTACTGTTGTTGTGGTTGTTATTATTATTATTATTGACAATAATAATAATAATAATAATAATAATAATAATAATAGTTGTTGTTGTTATAGCATTAGTATTAGTAATAGTATTTTTTTTTCTGGACATGAGACTGCAAAATCAGCTCAACCAATGTACAGAGTCCAAGGATATTTTCTCATCCTTATTGCTGGCATGTGACTGCTGGCATTAGTTTTTAATAAGTCATTATTTGAGGAAAAATATTGAAGTTAATATAGCTATGGCTTCCCTTCCTGCATGATATTTGGCTTCTCTTCTTTCCAGGTGCATCACGTCACGTATTCAGCAACGAAACATTTGCTTGACAGACCCCATGAGTGAGACGACCGTGGATTTGGTACCAGGAGCTCTGTATTGTGGTCACGCTGCCATGAATATGAGAGAAAACGTGTGCGTGATTGAGCTGTGTGCTCAGGCACCGTTTCGGTCAGTCTGACTGGCCGATGCAGACAGGGAAAGACCCCGTTGCTTAGTGACAGTGTTCCAGGAGGCGGCCACTTGGATTCGTCCTGTTTACAGGCCATTGTCCTCCGGGACTATAGAGATCACGTCCTCGAGGCTGATGGACCTCTAGCTAATGGAACCATGAAGGCCTTTCAGTTACAAAATCAGACAAATGTCTGATTATTTGTTTGCTCAGGTTTCATAACGTTTCCGGGTGGTTCTTTCTCAATGTCATTGTCTCCATGCTGAGGTTCTCTGAAAGCACCCACATTCCTTTTAACTGCTTTTCATCTTTTTTTTACATCATTCTTCCGTGGTTCTTCCATCTCTGTTTCATACCTTTCCACAAGTAACAGCCCTTGGCGCGATTTTTGTGATCTTCCATACGATGCTGTCCACACTTATTCGGCAACTGGAAAAAATAAAGAGCAGATATTCGGGGCAGGAGAAGAAAACACAAACCACCTTTCACTTTAATTTTTGGTCGTGGGCCTCCGATGTGTAACGGGTTTCTTTTGTACGCGGAGCTGTGCGGAACGGCGACTCGCTGCTGACTGGATAAGACACCGTCTTGGGACTTTGTGCCTAGAATCCTTGATGTGGAAGGCATTGTGTTTTGCATCCTTGACAGAAAATCAGTGCTCCAGTTGCTTCAAAGCCACAGCAACTGATTTACCATCAGCTTACATAGTCTGTTAAATGCTAACCGATTGACCTGATCCAGGGACAGTTGCTCTAGTCATAAGGTGACTAAATTAAGAAATCCCATTTTTTGTTCTGAAATCTGTAAACTCAATGTGGTTTATGAGTCAAACCATTTGAGAGAAGCTAGTTGATCCAACATGTTAAAGACTCTGTTATCGTGGGTCAGCCAGTTCTGCCTGGTAACTATCATCTGTCGTGTTAATAGATGGTGAATCCATATGTATATTTATATTATTCATCGATTACTATTTTAAATCTAATGCTTATTACATTTTTTTGATCCATAACTTTGCCTTTTTGAGGAAGAATTGCAAATTTTATCATGTAGGAGCACGTTTTATGTTGTGCACATTGTGACAGAACAGAACATTTGCCTAACACGTAGCCATGGCAAGGGTGTTGTAGGGGACGTGTTTCCCCAGTGTTTGTGTATAATTCCAGTGAGTACTGTTGATAATATATTTCCCAATACCTTCCAATACCTGACAATTTGTCACAACACCAAAATAACATGTCACATACGTAACAGGAATCTAAACTGCTCGAATATGGACTTGTAAAGGTGGAAAATGTGTATAAATCAGCAAAGTCATACTGACGGTTGTAAAGCACAGATGTTGTGTACAACTGCCAGTCCTTGGCATTATAATAAATTAATTATTCCGAGCTTTCTGTTTGGGATCAGTTTAAACGTGAAAAAGACTTGCAGTCTTTCGCTCCTTCATTTGTCTCTTTCTTTCTTACTTCTCTCTTTCTAGCATCTCTTCAAAGAGTCAAGAAGAACAGTGTCCAACGACACCTTCTTCCCACAACCCTCCTCGCTTCTTTCAGGTAGGATGACCTCTGAGCATAAAAGGACAGACAATCTCCCACAGAAGTTCTGCACCTGTAAGATTTTATTTGCGATGCCGAAAATAGTTTACATACAATTAACAGAAAAAACAATTTTTCATTTTTTTTTCAAATAAGCTATGAGTTCAAACATAAAAGCTGGAGAGCACATTAATAATAGAAATGACAGCATAATTGTACAGCATTTCAGAAGGCTGCTGCTTTGTTCCAGCACGGAGAGTGAGGGTTTGAGGCAGTGCTGTGCATAAGCCGGTGCAAAAAGTGGAATAAAGGTTCGACTGCTGTCTGGTTTTTTCCTCGTCTGCCCTTTGAATCTGCCAGCTTAGACCAGGCGGGTCTGTTGTATGTGCAGCATGGAAGTGCTCCTTGGGGTCCTTCTCCTAGGCCCTGGCAGATAGCTCCCAGAATGCTCTGAGGAGAGAATTAACTGAAGCGTAGTGAACTGGAGAGGAACAAAAGTTCTTCTGCCTCAAATTAGAGGCATTTTAACGTCACTCACATGAGATGGAACAAAGATGAGATGACACGAATCAGAGATGAGAGATGAAAAGGCGCTTTCCTGAGATCCTGCTGCATCACCTGAGACAACTTTGTGCAGCCCATGCATTAAAGCTGGGCTGTCAAGTGGTCTTCTGTCATCTACAGGCTTACTGAACATTGTTATATTTGCTAACTCCTTTTTATTGTGTTCACTGACAGGAAACCATAGCTTGCCACCAGTTCAGACCCTGTCTATTTTGCATAAACATTTAATGCAAATATAAAATGTTATATGCAAATCGAGCCGATTGAGGGGATCGAAGTTACCGGAAGCGCTCTGAGAACCTGCCTCCATCAAAGAGAGTCCGTGATGTGAATTTACCTCCTGCAACTTTTTTGTATTTACTCGACAATCGCCTTTAACAGTGCTCTAAATTCACGGATGCCACTTTTTTATTTAGGTAGCTTAGCGATTAAGGACACAAACTTGGTAAAAGAGGTCTACTGAAGTCTCAGGAGGGGCTTATTTTAGAAATACTCAACCAGAACTGATCCTTATGTACAGTATATGTACAACAGCAGTTTAAATAGGGAAAATCAAAAGTCATGTTAAAGCTTCAATAAATATTAAGTATAATGTAATGATAAAAAAGAAAAGTAGCTGTGATAAAAAAACAAGGTGGTGACATCTGAAATAATCCGAAATCTTAGCCCTTCTGTGCTAAAGGAGCATCGGGTTGCATATTGGTTATAACTGTCACCTTGCAACTAATGGATCTGAGTTTGAATCCCTGCTTCTGCTCTAGTACTGTTAACCAAGGTATTTACCGTGAATTGATGCAGTAAGAATATCCAGCTGTACAAATAGGTAAATCATTGTAGGTAACTTAGTGTGCCTAAAATCGTGATTCACCAATAATGGCAGAATAATGAATGAACGATAACTCATCTACTCACAGAAAATAAAAAAACAGGCCTAAATGATACTGCCATGTATTGGCATCGAGATCATGTCCTGTTAAAACACAATTGTAGTGGCAGGTGGATTCGAACCAGGTTTCTGTTCTTTCTGGTTTCTGTACTGGAAGATGAATAGTTGACTCGAGATCAATCTTCACACGAGAGGGTCATGGGTGATGCTCACTTGGTGGATTTTAACTGCATCTCCTAAAGCTTTATCCTTATCATTGTGTCATTTCTATACATCTTTCATCATGATTCTACACAAGTGATATGGGCTGGCTAGTTTGCTCTGCTCTTTTCTTTTGCTTTACCATATCTTTGATATGTTATTCCAGTTTTCCAGTGGGATGGTAAGAGCAGGATGAATCCATATCGCTGTCTGTGAGCTTGAATGAAGAGAGAGCCCTTGTGAGCCAATGTTTTACGTTTTACTGTGCTCTTCTGCTAACATACAGTGGTTCATGCTTTGTGTACCCTAGCAGTACCTCTTCAAAGCTAAATGTCTAATGGCGGGACCCTGAACATGCGGCACGTCGGATGAACCCCATCAGCAATGAGGAGATGGCATCGCCGGTGTGCTCACAATCAGGGCCGAATAAGATAACTGAGTGAAACCGAGGCGAAGGAGGCAGTGTGAACATGGAGAGGAAGACCAAAGCGAGAGTTACTTTGAATGCCACCGCTCCTTTCACAAGAGGGACTGGAAGAAGGCGGCCTGCAAACACATAGCAGCTGGGTCTCCAGCAGCAGTCGCTGGGAAGCATGACACATCCTATTACTCCTGTGAGATCAGGCAATTTCCACGTCATCTCCTGTTTCTGAGGGTATTTATAGATTTTCAAAGGCAGCATGGCAGTAGGCAAGCGTCCCTCTCTCCTTGCCTCTCTCTCCTTATGTCTCGATCTATCTCCTCTCTCTGCCTCTGGCTCTTGCCTCTGATCTTGCTCAAGCTAATATCCTTTCTCTGTGCCACACACACACACACACACACACACACCTTTCCTCCTGGTGTCTCTGCCGCTTTGCATTGGCATCCATTAAGAATGGGTTCAACCAAAGGAGGGACTAAACCCATGAACGCTAAGCCCAGAAGCATGCATTAAGCACCAATATCTCAATACCCCTCCCCAAGGGTGCCCACGATATCTGACTAGCTGATCTCCGAAGCACTGTAAGCCAATGTCTAAATCATGCGGTAGCGGCAGCGGGAATGCTGTTGCCGTGGTGACCCAGCAGGCCAACGAAATGCTCGGGCTCCCTGGAGACGGGCTGATGCGAGCCATAGCGTGAACAGGTGGCCACAATGAGCCACGCGTGACAGCTTTGAAGACCAAATTACAACAATTCAGTTTAAATTTGTCTATTTTCGTCCAAACATCCCAATTTTCACCTTAACAGCCTTGAGGGGAGGAAGCACATGTAAAAAAAACAGAAGAAAAAGAAGGCAATGGCATTTTGACTGTAGCGTAATAGAGAGCAGCTGCAGCAAATCTCAACACGCGACCCGTGTAATTTGATGGTCCCTGATTATCTGATCGATGGAAGGTTAGAAAAAAACCCACTAAAAAAGCTTATAACTCGAGAGCTCTTCTAAAAGCTCATCTCTGAAAGCTTGGAAATGTTTTACTGGTGGCTCAGGTGTTTAACATGGGGAAAATGTGAATGTCTGATAGGCTCTCACCCCTGGATAGAGGCAGAGGCAACACTGGGCACGAGATCTGCCAAGGTTTCACAAGAGTGAGGTAACAGCAAGGTCAGCCCGGGGACGTTTCCGAAATGTCAGCCAAGCCCAGCGGCAGGGTGGAACCGTGGCTTCCATCTGACTCCCCCCCCGCTTCACCTCAGCTACCGAGCCCTGCTGAAACAAGGCAATAAAAGCTTTCACCTCAAAGTGCTCCATGGTAGATGCTGAAGGGCTAAAAGCGGGAGGGCCAGGCAGTCCTTTGTATTTCTATATACGGAACGTCCCGTATAATGATTTTTATGGGCCTGCCAATCCGTCACACTTTCAGCGGTGGTTCTGAGCCTAGCAATTGAAAGAATGGTCACAGCTCAGTGTGAATATCAACAGCAACTATTAACCATTCATGTCAATACCACCTTATCGGTCATCTTTCTGACCATCAGTTGGTGTGTAATATGTAATAATCCAAATTACTCTTCTACACCGGTGTACATGCTTGTGCTTCGGCAGCTTATGGCTAAAAGTTTAGAATAAAAATCTGCGTTGGCCAAATGTGCTGTCACCGTTGCTCCTGGACTGCAGAGAATTCTTCATCTTGCAGGAGTTGTCCTTGGCTGACCGTCTCCTTTTCCATGCAAAAAAAATAAATAGTGCTAAAGTGCAGACTGTCCCTCAAGAAAAGTAGAGGGAACACAGCCTCGACTGCATCTTGCCATTTAACTTTTACCGTGATTTACCTCCGACCCGCTGCCAGCAGAGAACTGCTACTGGACGAACATTACAACCGTTGCAGTGCAAGAGCACTCAGAACCTCCACAGCGGTTTATTACCTGTGCTCGCATCACACGTAACCAAGTGACTAATGCTGCTCTGCACAACGATGCTGCCGATCTGCCTCGGGATTTGAGAGTTTTTCTACTGGGATTTGCTGCCTAAATTGGTCTTTTTTATTATCTAATTATAAGACAGTCATAACACATCATTAGATGCTGTGCTCCCCTGGCTGCAGGTAGATGCTGCTGAATTGATCCGGAGAGGACTGGTCTCTGGGGAGGGGCAACAGAGACCTCGGAAAAAAAGTACAGAGACAGGAGACAGACAATCTCACCTGTCTGCTGTCCCCAGAGATGCAGCTGCAGTTTAGAACCCCCCCCCCAGTTCCAAATTGACAGCCCCCACCATGCCCCCCACATAAGCTTGTTGCTGCAGGAGTGCTGTGTGATGTACGATCCTGCATTGTTCAATGCCTCAGCGTGGTGTTTCTAAGGGGCTGAGCTGGTGAGATTACCTAGGGCTGGGTGGGGGATGACTGTAGGCCAGCACATTTATTACAGTCCAGTCACAAATAAAAGGTTTTCTGACACCACTGGGGCATGTCTGACTTAGTGCCAAAAGGAAAAGCAATCATTTAGTGAACGCTTCCTGTTGCGGGGTCAGCAAGCTAAAGGTTCCTTAACCACGCAGCTAAAAGTTCCCATTAGAGAAAACTTCCGCATCGCTCAGGGCTTCAGTGGTGCAACAATGCAAGCCCGGTTTATTCTGTGCAGAACTGCCAAGCTGCTCTCATTAGCATTTGCGTTACTTTCAGGCATTTCAGCACTTCACGACAAGGGAATATGTCAGCTTGTTAACCCGGCACCATACGAGGACAGTGGCATGGGTGTGTGTGTGTGGGGTGTGTGTGTGTGTGTGTGTGTGTGTGTGTGTGTGTGTGAGAGAGAGAGAAAGAGAAGCCCTGTTACTGGAAGCATGTGTTGCCGCCATGATGAATGGATTTAATAAAACTAATGATACAATAAGCTCATAGAAGGATGCTTGCACACAAGCGTCGGGGCAGACGTCTGGGAGTGTGAGGTGGGAGGGACAAAGTGAAGGTAGGCAGAGTAGTGGGTGGATGCATGACTGTCAACATGATCAGTCTTGGGAACCAATGAGACTAGAGGGTCTCACACATCAGTCAAAATCCATTTTACTATGCTGCTTTCGCTAAAACGCTGCGTAATCTTTCTGACATAATCGTTTTGGGCAAACGTGAAAATTTTAATATCTCTAAAACGCCTCCCTGTTCTTTAGATGAGGTAGTTGGGAGGGCGATAACATGTGCCGGTATTCTACAACAGCTTGAAATAATCCATAAATATGCATTAGCATTCTCGGGTCTGTGTTCCTGTGCGGTCTAAATTTATTCACGGCTGCCAGCCGTCACCGTGTTACTCAGAACGGCAAATACTGATTATGCAGTTATTAAAATCAGCTACTGAGAAACCTCAGGCCAAATATTAATTCAACCCATGAATATGTATCGCGACTCCCGTAAATCAAGCATCGGTTTTTGAGAATTCTTTTCGGGTTTTCGGTTTGTTTGTTTTTTTGTTTCGTTTTGTTTTGTTTTTGCCTGCAACCGCCTCGCCTTTTGAGGTCTGCCGAAGCATTTCTCGGATTTAAACGAACGTGCTCAAGGAATTCTTTAAAATAGTGTGAGCATTAGTGTGTCTCAAAGCAGACACAGTTCAGCTGTTGCATCAGGTCCATGTCAAACCACAGCTGGCGGCCTGTAAATCTCTTCATTGCTACAGAAATCTGAGAATTAGTTCAATGTCTAGTTAACCCTGTGACCCACAGGCCTTTGATACCTCCCGTGGCTTTGTTGGGGATGGACTGGAAGCAGAGATAACAAGCAACATTTTTTCTGGAACGCTCCACCTTCACGGAACCAGGTGGATCAATAATCAACGACTGTACCTCGCCGCGCTCATTGACGTCCGTCCCGGGGTCCGGTCATCACCCCCCTGGTGGATTAGTCGGGGATGTCACTAGGTTTCACAGACTGCCACCCCCTGGAAAGTTCCACACACCCTTCACATTCGTACACCTCAAGGCAAGGAATGGGATGTCATTGCTCACTATAACTGCACCACTAACTGCAGCCTCTGCCTACCACTCCCCCTATACACTATCATTAAACATGTCTCCTTCAAGCTTTCCCTGGAGACTGCACCATGTACTTCTCTATCTTCTCACACTCTCTGTATCGAGATGTTCCCATGCTGGAGATCACTCTAAAATACAGGTCAAGGTGTTCACACTAAACAAAGAGGTATCTACTGGTGAACCGGGGGAAACCATCTACCCTGGACAATTGGTAGGCCTCTCCTCACTCAGTTTCCAAGGAGATCTCCCCGAATCCCTGCAGAGTAAACAGCGCTGCTGCATGAACGGCTGTTTCAAAGGCTGGTGAATAAAACAGTTGCTTGCAATGCCTAACGCATTTTGTATAGCAAAGCTGCTCGGCAGCACCTGTCCTCAGCACTGTATGAGTACAGCTCTGCATCGGAAGAAACCTATAGCACACTTGCGATGCAGAAGTAAAATTAAAGTGACATCTGCTCCCGTTCTCTGAGGAAACTGTGGGTCCGAGCGTCTGAAACGTTTAGCTCAATGTGACAAAAACATCACCGCAAGGTGCTAACAAAATGACCAAGGTGTACACTGAATGCTCACAGTGCCAAGCTTCCAGCCAGTGAAACGGACAATGCTGAAGAAAAGGGAGACATTTTTAACTGTCCTGACACCCTTTATTAAAAGAGTTGTTGTACGATATGTAATCAGAACCGTTGGTGCGGCTATGTTTGCTAAGATGGTTGCAGCAAAGGTAGACTAAACATCATGTTATTATTAGAAGAATGGGGAAAAAAGGCATTTTGCAGTACAGAACAAAATCATCCAAAGTGCTTCACAACTAAAGTTTCCAACTTAAAGTATTGGTGAAATATCTGAATACATATGGGCAATGTGAGCAACCTGTTTGTAATGAACTGGACAAAAGAGGGAAAGCAAAGCAGCACACAAGTATCCTGCATCTCAGGGAACTGCTGCAGAAAGACTGACATATTGTCTCTTTCCAGATCAAACTTTTAAACCAAGCTTTCAAACATGGTGAACAAAAACAAGTTTCCAGCAAGTGGACTCACACTTCTCACTCTTACTATAGAAGCGATGGAGAAGTTGTTAGGCCAACCCCTGAGCAACCAATCCTTCCACTCAAAATCAGAAGCTGAAAAGATCCCCACAATCTCAGCAGAGCTGCTCAGAGTCCCTCTTCCCTCCACATTCCTGCATCTGTTCAGCTTTACAATGTTCTTATGAGGGATCAATAAACCAAAGCCAAAGACTGTGCCTGTCAACACATCAAACATTCTGTGTACACTTCATGTTAATCGGTTGAACTGCTTTCGCCTTCTGAATCATAATAAATCACTCTATTTAAAACCCAGGAAATAAGAAAGCTCTGTCCAACTATTTTGCCAGTTAATGTTCATAACCTGGGTTGGCTTGGAGATCTACTCCGTGCTTGTTTTCATCCTCTGAACCACTCAGAACTGGTTCGCTTCGCTCCAACATCTCCAGCAACACGTTCCGCTCCACAGGAATCTCAGTGTGAGAGCATAGCACCGTCTTGTTAAACACTGTGAAACCCTTGAGCACCTCTCCCTGGTGCGCCAGCGAGTAGAAGGGGAGGCAATCGATACTTCCTCTGGGGTTGAAGTTTGTTTTACGGTGTGCCTTTCATTTCATGCTGAACTTAATGGAGTCTAAAGTCTCCTAACTGGAAATAACTGTGCTCCATTGCAGAGGCAGCAGCTCACCTGCTTCATCAAGCTCAACAGTCCACTCATGGACATCATACAGAGGTCAAAACAACTTGCAGGTTTAAGGATGGTTGCTCATGTCTTTCAGACTCATCTTACATCAGAAATGAGGATCACCAAAAGAAATTAAGTAGAGTATGTGGTGGTCCTGTGCTGTGATGAACATTTTGTGTGATCTACTGTCTCAGTCCCTCAGTCACATCTCAGGACATGTCACTGCATGTGATTTGATGGAAAGCGACACAGTGACGGAGAATGTTGCTGGACCATTGACAGCTTTCAGGAGTAGGAGAAGAAACATCTGTGTGGGCCTATTCCACACATAGCAGTTATATTGTCATTTTGTTACAGGATAATTAGCTTATTTTTGTTATTAGACATAATAAAAACATAATTGTTATCTTATTTCATCTTATAATCGCTGTTACACCTTATACGACACCTGTTACAATCCTGATCTTATTTGCAATTTTGTCTTTTCTAAGCGTTGGAGAATTTTGTTTATTGGTTTTGTTACAAGTGCAGAACAGAGGCCTGCTAGTACTTAGTGCACGATTAAACCGTTTTGAAGGAACATTTCAGCATCATTTATGGGCCCATATTTACTCTTAAATTCCAGATAACGTGGTTGTGCCGGGAAGCTCATTTATGAAATGCTATCTTATTAAAAGCGACTGCGGAGCAAATCACACTGATGACCCTTCAGAGCTGCTATTTCTGGCCCCAGAGATCGGGACCTTGAGACTAAAAAGAAGTAAACAAACACAGGCTGATACAGCTTAGAGTGCATGTGTCATATACCACCATCGCACCCTGAAATGACCAGAATGATGTCTTCAGAAGCTTCCTGTTTTGCTGCCCAGGCACGAATAAAACTTCCTTCTAGATTTTATTCTTTCGCTGCGCAGGAAGCCAGTGTTACACCATTCTGACGTGCAATGGCATGTTTGTTCTTGTTACAAAGAAGTACAGCGAGGATTTCGCTTTATCCACTTCATCACCGTTTAGCGCATGCTGCAGCTAGGTGTCTTCCGATGTCATCACCCTCAATCTCTGACCTCTGACCCCAGCATGTAATAAATACCCAGCCCCCCATGAACAAGGAACTGCATGTGTTTGTTTTCTTCTTTCTTTCTTTCCCAAGGACTCTGCTTGGACACCCATAAATCAGCTTCCTTAACAGAGGCAATGGAAAGCATGCATCTATTTTATGCAATTATGAAATATCTGGAGAAGATCCCATCAAAGTAGAATCTTTTGAAGGGATTTTGAGGCTGAATAATGAAATAAATATTGACTCGGCTGGAGATAGCAACTTCCACTCTAGGATCACTCTCTAGGGAGGATTAAAAAACCTTATCTTATAGAGGTGCATTAAACTGTAGCATGCAGCGTTTTTGTTCAGGTACTTTACACTGCCAGCTAGCTTTTCCCTCACGTTCTCAAGTTATTCTATATTATTATTGTTATTATGGTTCTTTTTTTAGTTGGCACCATTTTCTAAGGTGAATGGTACATTAGAGCTTTTGAGAGAACTGGTGGGATATGATAACAATCTAAGGTGAAGGACTGCTGTTAAGAGTTGTAAAAAGCGCTGTCTGAAAAGAGTTGAACTTCCGTCCTCCATCGTCACCAACTTCTACTGATGTGCTGTGCGGAGTATTTTGACCTTCTGCATTTCAGTCTAGTATGGGAACTGCAGTGACCAGTCCACCACAAGGACCCCACTGTCCACCGTCCAGGCCACCTTAAAAAACCAGCAAAAGCTCACAGCATCACCCCTCCCCC
The DNA here is from genome assembly GCA_900497675.1 of Arapaima gigas. Lineage (NCBI taxonomy): Eukaryota > Metazoa > Chordata > Actinopteri > Osteoglossiformes > Osteoglossidae > Arapaima > Arapaima gigas. Next base: position 55,242 of record UFQX01001041.1, read on the forward strand.
TCTCCACCAATTTTTTCTCAGACTGTATAAGGCAAAATTTTACTTTGCACATTCATAACAAGTCAATGCACTTTATACCAAAAGCAGCAACCAAATTTTGTAAAGAAGACAAAAATATCTGTATATTTGCAATCTGACGCTGCCCCACCTTGCAGAAAATGTCAGATTAGATTTTTCTTGTCTTTGAGGTGAGTGGCTGCAGATTTGAAACAGCAGGGTTTCCTTTGACGTTAGGTTCAAACACACATCAAAGTGAGGGTGGGGCTAGTAAGCTGTAGACTGCAGGTCAACTCCGGAAGTGCAACTTTCTCAGTGTTAATGTTGTAATACTCACAACTGCCCTGCCATTACCTATATAAATATAGAGTTTCCTTCTTGCCACATAGATTAGCACAAGCAGCTAATCTGGGCTTTGAACTAATCTCGCTGTCTCTGTCAAAGGAGACGGCCCAAACTCAAGTTCATGCAGTACCTGTAGCTCTGTGTTCTGAGCAGGACAATATAAGATAGGATATTATGTTCTATGTTCTTCTAACACATGCATCAGGTGGACCATCTCAGACTAGAATACACCATCTTTGCAATTATGGGCGAGTATTATATAAATGAAACGTACATATTGACAGCTGGGCTTGAAAATCATTTTGAGAGGACTTCCCCTAGATTTATATACACCTTTGTATATTCCTCACACACACATATCCATTATCAGCTTGAATTGTGTGTGGAAAAACTACAATTGTATCACGAAAGAAAAGTAACACCCGGCAAGGAATATTTGTTAAATTTTTGATCTGTTTGAAAAACAAAGACTGGAAATCACATAGACCCTAGTAGACCAGGGCCTGCGGGTTTGCGCCGCTCTCCCGCCTCGCGGCTCCTCGCCTGAACAAGCCATCAGCTGTTTGTTGAGCAGACGCCTTCGCGGAAGCTCTGCGCCAGAGCCTGTTGCTAGGGGAGACGTGTGACTGCGGCCGGTGCCGGAGCCAATAAACTCACGATGTCAGACCCCAGGAGCCGACACCATTGGCCAATACCGCACGGCCGACTCCTTATTCCTCAAGGTACAGCTGCTAATTTGAGATGAGGTGTCTGCGTGCCGTGTTTGCACATATGATGCTGTTTAAGCATTTGATAGCCTTTACTGCTCAAAATTACTGGCATGCAGACAACTTGTACACGTACCTGTGAAGTTACACAGGACAAACGCCAAAGTGACTCTCCGCATCCGTATTACACATTGCACCGGTCCTTTCGTCTCCCCCCCTAAGGAATTGCACACAGTTTTTTGTCAAATTGCTTAGATTTACCATAAACTGAAATCTGTGTTTATTCATTTATTCCTAGCGATTAGGGTTTGGTTGTGAATTTAACCTGGCAGTTTGGCTCGCTGGTTCAGTTAGAAATCTCATTTGAATTCAGCAGAAGAGTGACAGATTGATAGCGCCATATTACATCCGATGTGATTTACCCTGAGACCAGTGAAATGTGCTTGGGGAAATAGTGGTGCCAGTGACCATGCAGCTGGCTGCTTCATCTCAGACTGGGGGCCAAAACTCACCAAAATCATTTTATGTGAAATGTACAGGTTGAGGGAATATTAAGGGCTCTTTACTTCCTTCTGTTGCTTGCCGAGTGCACGAGCGGCCGCACAAACGCAGACACATCTCTGCTGTTATATTCTGTTCATTTTTTGGCCCCAGCATGATGAAAAAATGTACTGAGGTATGCAGGTAGATTTGAAAGGGCAAGAGGTAAAGTACCAGTTAAAAGTTTGAGTACCCCTTCTCAACCCGGGCAATACTTGTGTGGTACAGACTAGACAGAAGAGTGAACGTAAAGCAGGATACACACTTTGCGATCGGATGCTTCTTGTAAACAAACTAGTTTCCAGCACGTGGAGCCAAACTTGTCACCAGTTCTTAAAGATGGAAAAAACTTTCAGAAAAGTTCAGATGATCCAGCTGAGTGAGATTCATCTAGAATTTTTTTCTAGACTAGGCTATGTTGATATATGGGATTGGTCAGATACTTTACTCAGTTTAGAGATGTGTTCACAATAGATAGACAGGTGTCCAGGGCCGTCCCTAAGTTCCACTCTGTCTGCTGACCTCTGTGACCCTGCCGACCCCTGGCACGGGGTGATGTCATTTTAGGGCAAAGCCAGTGATCTGCAGCTGCTCAGTTCCAGTTCTGCTAACAAAGTATTACTGACATTTCTAGATCAAGCAACATTTTGGACGTCGATTGGTCTTGTTTTGCTGTGGCGTTTCTTTTGAGACAAAAAAAAGGAGATGTTTATTGCACACCCAGGAGATGTGCTCTGTGGGTGTTTTTGTTCACCTGTGAAACATAAACTTTTCTTTTTCTTTAAAAAGATGCCTTCGTTCATGAACCCCTGCCATTTAAAAATTGAAAAAGGAACTAAAAGTTTTTTCAACAGTTTTCAATTGAACTGTTTATTATTTAAAGGGAAAACAGTTGGAAACCTGGGCTTTTTCAGCCATTTACTTAGTCTTTCCTCTCTGTGGCTCTGAGAGCTATCGTCACAGAATTGTGTGAGTTTTGTGCACCCAGAGTGCACATAAAAATTCCATTTCGATTCAGTGTTGTGTATTAATTAGGTTCAGTTCATATTACAAATGCGTCCTGTTCGAAGTTTGAAGGTCCCGTAGGCCCCGCCCCCAAGCTGCCCTCATCTGGCCCGCCTCCTCTGTGACATCACAGGGTTAGGACCAGACACACAGTCATGTCTCTCCTCCCTGCAAGGGTGCTCTGCCGTGATGGCCCATCACAGCAGTTCACCATCAGCGGTGTCTCAGAGCCCTGAGCCAACTGTGAGACCATAGCGGACCTGCACTGTAGCCCGGACCGGGTAATGGCTGCGGTCCACGGTCACTCCCAGGAACTGTGGGGTCGACCATGGCTACAGGCCCCACTGTTCTCCAGACTGTCAGCTGATGTTCCACCCCTTTGACACCATGAGATGAACGTCTTTAGATGTGACCCTCACGTGAACTGCCCCTTCAGGGACCTCATTAGCTCAGAAACACTGGGGGAGTACGACCACTTGGGGACATGAGCTCGAGGCCCGGAAGCCGCGCTGGTCACTGTAGTACACTTACAGCTTATTACTCATTGGTCATTGTTTAATTATGCAGAGGGCTTGAGAAATTTTAGGGGAAAACTGAAGGAAAGCAGTTTTTCTTACCATGGTTATTCATAATTTAATTTAAAAAAGGTGTAGCTCACCAATCGCTAGTAAACATTAGTTTAAATAGGCTGTGGAGAAGTCCTTTCAGCATTACCACATGAACACATTCCTCTATGCAAAGAGCACGTAGACTAACCTGGTGCCGATGTCCTCAGTTCCCCACCCCAGCCAGATAACAGCGTCACACAATGAATATAGAGAAATACTGAGTTTCCTCTTCTTGGCGGACCTTGGCTATTGAGGAGCGTTCGCACTTACCGCTACAAATAGGAGGCAGATGTCCACCCGGTTTGCAGACAAATTTAATCCAGTATAAACGTCCACCGTTATTGCTAGCAGATGTGATACTGACCCGTTTCATTTCTTAGCCCTCAGTCATTTTTATGTGAGAGTGTTTGCTAAGTGGGCCAAGTAGGAGTCCACCCGCCTCTCCATGGCCACGGCTGGCTTTTTACTGGACGGATGTGTCACCCGCATAGAGGCAGTGACAGTGAAAAGAACAATCACAAAGACGGCTGCGACAAATAAACCGCTCGCATTATGAACACCGCGAGTGGTGTGATGATCCGTTTACATTTTACTCAACAGAAAGAAAAGAATTCTTATTTTGTAAGGCCTTCGGCGTCAAATACATTTCCATTTATGCGTTTGGCAGACAGTGCCCTCCAAAGCGACGTGCAATCCAGGAGAACCAAACGTGTATTCCAAAACAGGTGAAAATGCACTCACTGAAGCTTATTTCATTTTTACTTCTATCTAGATATTTATCTAAGGCCTTTGTCCAAGTGAGCACACAATGTTAGATAATCAAATTTATAGTGACTTACCAATTTATACAGCAGGGTTTTATTACTGGATCAATTCAACCTAAGTACCTCTGTAGAGTCTATTACACCTGGAAGGGATTTGAACTCAAGACCTCCCATCCTGATCTACTCGGCCCTCCGCTGATCACGTCATTCTGGGGTGCGCGTTTGCAAGACTTGCTGTTTGGGAAGCTGGCTTCATGTTTGTAGACATCAGTACCACAGCACCTGTGATGAAGAGATACTATCTCTGCATGTGGGTGCCCAAAGTCATATTTTATTGTGTTTATGCATTTATTCATTTTTCCATTTAGTTTGGATGACTTTGTTTATGGAAATTTGGGCTCGGTGAAAATTCCCCTCTTTCGGCCTTAGAAAATTTCACTGAGACATTTCTGGGTTGCTCAAAGAGCATCAAAATATGACTCACTTCAAGCAGAAGCTTTCAGCCAACCTGCCTCTTAGCAGTTAATAAGAAAAAAACTCCTCTTTAATTCATAGTGGAGCCTAATGCAATTGTAAAAATGAGCCTCTCTTCAGTCTGGCACTGTTGTTTCTCAGTCTTGACAATGGGTAGCAAAATAAAAATATTTTATTTTCTTTGACATTTTGTTTGCAGTAAGTGTGATAGGTCCCTTGACATACAACAATAAAACTCTATTTACTTGATTAAACTCATTTCTTATCGTTGAATCTAATAACTTCCACGTTTGTGGATGGATTCATTAATGAACAGCTGGCATGAGTTTCACGATGACTGAGACAAAGTGGGGAAGTACTTAGATTTAGTAGTTAAAAAATGGAACCAAATGTTGAATAGGGGGTGAGAAGGCTAGAGATTTAACTGCTAAGTTTATAATGTGAGACCTCACTCTTTGTGCTGAAGAAGGAAATGGTTTTTAACTTTCCCTGTCTTGAATGTAAAGCACAAGTACCGATGAAGCATATATTTTGACAAGTGGCTATCGGTGCGTTATGTATTTATCCCCCTTTTTACCATCTCAGTCCACAATAATAAAGCTGAAGGGAGTTCAGGAGGCAAAGGGAAAGGGCTGGGATATTTTACCACTGCCTGCAGGCCAGCTGGTGGCGCACAGATGGAGGCATTGGGTGTGGGCGTTGTCGACTCAGCCGAAAACAGGCCGGCGCTCGACGTGTCTCGCCGACGCGGCCTCGCGTACCGCTTTTTGGCCGCGCAGACAGAGGGACAAAAAGGGACGGCCAAACAAGTTCAGATTTTCCCATCTTCATTTTGCCTTGAAGGGACAGTTTGGCAATTCGTGTCTCTGATTGCATTTTCAGGTTCGAGGGGGGCGATCTGCAGATGCTCAGGTCTGCTCCACTGAGCAGGGCTTGTCTTTCATGGCTTGTGAAACACTCAGCAAGGCCAGAGTGGATTCAGGTCCACAAGGTCTCCGAGGCCTTGAAACTACAAAAGAACAGCTTGAGTCGAGCTCTGGGGACAAAAATCCGCCAGCTCTGCATGAATTGCACTTAATGCACCAAGAAGTCTCAGTAAGTCACTTGGGTCTTGGGTCTGCAAGAAGCAACACAGCCTCTCTCCTTTATTCTCAGCTGTGTATATATTTACTCCTTATTTGTATATATTTATTCAAAACAAGCACAGGGGTCTGCGATGCATTGTTTCCACGATTGTGTTGGGCGCCACTACACACCAGGCCGCCAAGGAACATTATTCCGTTCACGTCTTAATCTAATCAATTTAAAGTGTCACGTCAAGTTTGGCCCTGGCGAGAGCTCGGGGAAGGGAAAACCGTAGACACATTGGACCCGGCGCAAAACCTCCGGATGGTGACGTTTTCCAATTTTAACCAATTTTCCAGGAATGAGGGAAACAAATCTTCGGACTGTCCACGGGTATTATCATTCCCTCTGTCTGTTTGTGTTGCCACTGTTTGTCCTTCCAGCAGGCTGTTTGTCTTGGGACCACCGCGAATGGATATGCAATTGCTCAGACCACAGGACTCGCAGCGTCAGGGACCATTCGTCATCTTCGCGCGAGGGGAGAGGAAACCGCGCGTCGTAACTCACTTTTCATCAGAGCGGGCCCTCCGGAAAATCGGGTCAACAGAGCACACTGCGTGGACGTGTTTCCACAGGAGGGGGGCCCTGGTGACAAATCCAGCAATGGGGCTGACAGCTCCTCCCCATTCCCTTCTTGTCTCCAGGCCCAGGAAGACAAAACCGAGACGAACGCATTAACCGACCTTTCATCAGAAGGAAAAGATGGTGCTCCATTTATACTTTTCAGTCCACGCTGAAAAAATAATCTTTTTTTTTCTACAAAGTTGTTTCTTCTACGCCGTTCCAATTTGTCACTTTTAGCTTCACGGATAGGAGTAAATGCAGGTGGTCTTTAGTAAGTAGCATGCTGGTAAGTGCGGTAAACCGTGCAGTAGAAATCACAGCTAACCAAAGGGTAAAATGTTCAGGGCAAGAACTGTAACGCAACAGAGAGTTTTAGAACACAGAGAGGATCTGACATTGTGTTCATATGGAAATGCACCAATAATTGCTGGGTTTTTCCGTAAGAAGTAGAAAAAAGTAGTGAGAAGCAGAAAAAAGTTAACCAAATATACGAACGTTCGGTTCCCTCTTTAGCTGCCTTCCTCTGTCTGCCTTAGCTTTACAGACGGTGGGTTTGCATTCGATTTTCTGTATCATTTAGCCCGATATTTCAACAAATAGCAATTTGTTTCTACATTTTATGTTTATTTAGTTGATGATAAGCTACAAGCTATGTTACAATAATTTAACCATTCATACAGTTGGCTATTTTTTACTGCATCAGTTCAGGTCCTTTGAGTGTAAGAAGCAGTACTAAATAGTAAAGTCCAGTTTTCAGTTGAAACAAGTGTCTTTTTGTTTAAATGTACAGCAGTTATTTAAAGTATGTGGATACAGCATGATGAATCTGCACAGGGCTACTTATAGGTGAATAAGAGTGTATGAGGAGTGTGTTCTTGTAGGGCGAGTTTTGGACTTTAATCTCAGTTGCTCAGTGGACGTGTACAAGGGCCCGTGAGGAGGTGTTAATGGCATCTTGTCTGTAAAAATGTGATTTTTCTCTGCCCAGCTCGGTCAGTGACAGCTTGTCAGTTGGCAAGAAGCGTTTGATGTCCTTAAACGCAACTAAATAAAATAATCAAATAATAGTTCCTTTGGGGACTTTGAGATGGAGGATGAGCATTTCGTTCTGAGCGATAAAGTTTGTGCACAAGGTATCGCGGACAGTCAAATTAAATACTTCTTCGAAATGTGCCACAGAGCTCGTGTTTTTGGGGACGGGTAGGACGAAGCTTGGCATCATTTGTAATATGCGTGTTTGATCTCTCTTTGAGGATGGTAAACATGATACCTCCCTAATAACTGTCACCCTGGTGAAAAAGCATGCAACATTTAGAAAGTCTGGCAGATCTTAGAGCCTTCATTATTTTCCACGTTGACAATTCGGCCTTATCGTGTGGTTAAAAAAAAATGAATGAGATTATAAAGTTTAAAATTCAAAATAAAAACTGTAGTTCTGTATGTTTGTTACAGTGAGGCAGTAAAGGACTGCGGCGACACCTGTGCGGGTTCATCCACCTACGATGACCCTCATTCATCAGGATGGAAATCCTTTGCGGGTCCCCAGATCCTCCACAGAGTTGGACTTACGCCGCCATTCAACTTATTTGTTTGGAAGGTACAAGTCAGTGAGCTCCATAACAGAGGCAATTGTACCATGATGCTAATGGTAGTAAATGACTGCTGCGGTAATCATTTTTGCAGTAAATTTTTTATCTGAAAACTAAGGTCATTTAACAAGATGTGCTGCTTAGTCATTTAGAGGAAGCCACAAATTTTATTTATTGAAGCACGGGATGTTTATTGAGACCGTAAATGTGTGTAGCCATTTTTCAGCAGGAGTTTGTGTGAGGCACTGAGCTTCATTTAAGAGGTGGTGTTAAAGACAAATCTTAAACAGAAAATCAGCACAGAGACAACTGTCTCCCACCCCCCCCCCCCATTTCTGTACTATTCCTGGTTGTGCCTCATACACTGATCATTTTCTGTTTAATTTTTTTTTTGTTCACTCAGTAGAAAGACCTACACCTGCTCTGCACCTGTGGGCTGTGGCATGTTTATTATAGTAAAATAGTTCAGCTGAGCTTGACGGGATGTTTAGCTGCTGAACAGACAGGCGGTGTCCTCAAGTCAGTGTAACAGAGAGATTCTTTTTGTTCAAATGTCAAAATGGCTAATAAATCTGTGTCACAAAAGAATAGTATTAAAGAATTTTTCATGACTGCTCTGACCAGCCTGACCTGAAACCCATTATGCAATACACAGCAGAAATTTCCGGCCTCCTAAAAGCCAGTTTGACGCATTAGGTTGCAGGAGTATATTGCAGTTTGTATTTTTCAAGTCACTTGTTCCACGGCTGTGAGTTTAAATCTAATGAAGAAAGAAACTACGCTATAAAATTTACAGTCCATGAAAAATAAGGTAATGGCTCAAAACTATACAAGGTATATCCCTTAGTGGAAAAAATAGCTGGTTTTGGATACATAACAGTAGCAAATTCTCAGTTCATTTGTGTAAATGATGCTGCATTTAGACATTGAACTGGTTTTGTTTTTAATATCACCAGCACTGCTGTAAAGATGAAAAAGTGTATTTATTAGTTCTTTATTGTATATTTTATAGTTAATTTAGTCAGATCTTCAATTAAAACACATTGTGACATTTGCAAGTGTTTGAACATGAGCAGCTTTCCTTCTCACCTTGCCACAACATGACAGACGGATTTAGTTCATGATTTTGATTTGGTCCGTCTTGACTTTCTTGTATGTTTGGGATCATTGGGCAGCTGCTTGATCCTGTTGCACTTTAGGCTCAACTAAGGGACAGATTTTTCTACTGCAAAAGAAGAATGTATGATTTGTTCAATGATGGTAAGCCATCCAGATCCACAGGCAGCAGGATGGTTGGGTCATCACCTCCAGTTCCATGCTTGATCATGTTCTACTGATACTTCTGTGGAACACGATGTTTGTTTTTGGCAGGTATAAGAGGCTCTTGCAATTTTGATGCAGGAGTTTTTCATCAGTCCACAGAACCATCTTCCAGAGGCCTGGAGAATCATTCAGATGCTTTTTAACAAACTGGACTCAATTCTTCACATTTGTTTTAGTTAACAATGGTCACTGCCTTGTTAATCTCCCATGAATCCCATTTTTGCCAGTTTTTCACTGTAGAGTCCTGAATGTTGACTTTGACTGAGGCAGCAGAGGTGTACATCTTGTCTGATGCTGTCACAGGGCTCATTTTGACCTCACTGATTTTATTTGATTTTGGCCTAGGAGACATTTTGAAAGGAGGTAGACTCAATAATTTTTTTCTCCATTTGTCAGAGATTGGCTTTGTTCATGGCACGGTTCAAGTTTAGTGCCTTATAAATGGCTGTTTAACGTGTCCTTGATCCATCCATTGTCTCTAACCACTTGTCCTGATCAGGGTCCTGGTGGTCCAGAGTTTATCCCTGAGTCCCTGGGCACTAAGTTAGGAAACTATAACCTGGATGAGATGTCAATCCATTGTCTGTGTTTAACAGTCTTGAGACTAATAGAGTTTAACAAAATTTCTCTGGAGGCCCTCTATAATTTCTTTACAGCAGGGCATGATATGCCTCCAAAAACCTCTTTGATGTTGAACGTCTCAGTCGGTGAAACGTGTACCGAACAGAGCTCAGCTAGATCAAATGTGACTGTATACCAAACTATTTAAAGAAGTGGATCCAAATTTTACCTTCACTTAGGCTAATTTGTCTTGGAGAAAAATGAATGCGGCATCATTTATTTATCTCTCCATTTCCATTCATATACTATTTGAGCTACTAAAAAAGTCTCAATAAAGGCTCAGTGTCAATAAGCTATACCTGTAGCACCATGTACTTGCTAGCACACCCATAGTATTTCACAGAGATATGTATTTAACTGCTATAAGACTGCAAATAGTGTTTTCATGTTGTCTACACTACATGTATATAGTTTCAAAGTGACACAACAAAATCACTGACCATAACAGCAATGAGCCAAAACAGCTATTGACTAGACCACAAAGGAAACCTACAAACAAACTATATCTTTCAGAAGTCCAGTGTGCCGATGATTTTATAGGAAGATATTAATGCCACAGAAATCGTAGCAAGATGATTAAAAAAAATTTGATGTGAGCGCTGTTGAAAATGCACCGAGTCTTTGTCGAACACAGACAAATGTGGTGTGAAAGATGTACCAAGTTACTTCCCCTGGGCTGCCTTCACGACTGAACCTCAGCTGGTAGCTGGAACCATAGTGTGATCTAACTATACACGTGATATTTAACCCTCTAACTCCAGCTGGACTCCCTGGTGAGCATAACAAGCTAGAATCTATATTATTTATTTAGCTTATTTTCTCTATCATAAATGGTTTACCGATTTTTATAGCTGATTTTTTTAAAAGAATCAGTTTAAGTTCCTTGCTCAAGGGCAGTATGGGATGCGGTGGGGTTCAAATCAGTGTCCTTTGCATAGAAAACAGCAGCTGTATCCACTACAGTACACCTGCTCTGTCGTGAAACCAGCCGCAGAATATTTCTTGTTTAAAAACATATTAGTTTAATCAAGTATATCTGCGTCTGTTTTTCTTGTTGGTTTACTTTTGTCAACTTTGTTATCTTGGTATCTTGGTCTGACCGATACCACGTTATCTGTGTTCTTCCTCTTTTCAGTAGAAAACGTGCCCCTCTCATTTCATCACCGCATGCAGGGAGAGCTTTGAGATACACTGGCCACTGAAAATATTACCTCTTGGACGACATTTTTTTTTATCCATTACTTACATTTTATTACTTTTGCACCATGTATACAAGTACATAGAATTTGAATGCATCCATTTTACATCTTTTTTTTTCTGAATGGGTTGTGTTTGGTGTCAGAGACACAGAATGGAACAGTGAGTGTAATTGTAATGAATGCAGACTTTTTTTCCATTTCCACTTGACCGAAAGACAGGACTACAGGTGCACCCAACCACGGACATGCATTTACTTTGTCAAGAGAGGAAGAGGCGGCCCGGCTAACACAGAACGTTCTTTACGGCGTTTGAAGGTAGATGGGTGTAATACTGACGTCGGGGAGAACGCTGTGTGTTGGCCAGTAGAAACCTAAATAGCGCGAAATATATATTTATATATATCTATATACCTAGAGAAAAAAATGACAGAAAATGTGCGGGGAATAGAGAGGTCAGCTGGGCCAGTGGTGCTCAACCCGGTCATCGGTCACGACCCGCTTAACAGGGTGTGTCAGGTTTGGAGGATCGCAGCTGGCGAGCTGAACTGCCAGTGCTTAGTGCCATGAAAGTGGTTTGTGTCCTCTGCTGTGATTTACCATGGAAAAGGCTGCTGTTGCTGCCGAGGGTTGTTAATCACCTGATGGTGTGAAACAATTTGTCATGGACTTACTCTTCAGAGAGGCGTGTCGAACAGGCCACGCTCACGTTCCGACAGGGCTGCAAGTGGAGACCCGCCAGGGAGGGGTTGGCAGGATAACGCTGAAGACACGTCAGTAGACCCGAAAATTGTGGAAATAAAGGACTTGGCGACCGAGGGGCAGCAGGGAGGGGCGGGACAGTGGTGTGGGATGGGGCGCTGTGCGCTTCCTCAACTCTGATATTTCTTATCGCTGGGGTCATATCTATGTGTTTTCAGGAGAAAAGAGGGGGATCGATGACCATTAGAAGGGAAAACAAGTTAGAGAAATGAGAGTCAGGGGGCTGAAACAGGGCTGGAGGAGAAACACGAAGGAAGAATCACAACGCTGGCCCTACAGAGGCAGTGAGGAACAGTGCACCCTAGGAAATAGGGAGAAGAACAGGTAGTAAGGGATGTGGTGTTGGGTTTAGGGGGTGAGAGAGTGCATCTGGGAGGTCTAGGTGGGGCGGAAAGAGTGCATGTCCAGCTGGTAAAGAGATTCAACCCTTCCGTTTCGTTTTCAGACATCTGCAGAGTGGAGAGTCCAGGAGCGCCGGTGGTTTATGGTCCTGGAGCTCCCCGGCGGAAGCTTCAGACATGGAAGCGGGACACCCGGAGCTGGGGAAGAACCCCGAGGACTGGCGAGGATGGAAGCATGAGGCGAGTGGTTAAAACAGACCTGTATCAAAGTTCAAATACTACAGCAGAAAAATAATAATAATAATAATAATAATAATAATAATAATAATGTGGATGGGCAATTCAATTTAATTGTATTCTTTTTTCTTGTTGTCGTTTCTGATTTAAAAGAAGCTGTCCATTAATCTTGAACTGCTACGGTTTGATCCTTGCTGGGGACTGGTGCTTCCGTGGCATTGGCCTCCTTCCCTGGGGCTGCACTCTCAGAAGCGGCCGTCGTGGAACTGGGGGCTGCCTCCTTGGCAGGGGCTTCCTTGGGTGCAGCGGCAGCGGGTGCAGCGGCAGGTGCGGGGGCTTCTGTGGGCTTGGCTTCTGAGGCGGCGGGTGTGGCCTCGCTTTTGGCTGCCGGGGCCGCGGGGGCCTCAGTCTTTTTGGCGTCGGTCCCATCCGTCTTGCTCTCTGCCACTGGGGGTGCAGGTGCTGGGGCCTTCACCTCTTGGGCAGGCTCTTTAGCAGGAGCAGCAGCAGCAGCAGCTGGGGTCTTGGCCTCCTCCTTGGGGGCGGCGGACTCTGCGCTCTTGGGTGCTTCGTCCTTCGGCTTGGCGTTGGCGGTGGGCTTCTCCTCTTCCTTGGCTGCCGCGCCCTTTTCATCCTCCTTAGCTGCTGTCTGGTCGGTGGCTGGCTGGGCGTCCTTCTCAGTCTTTTCGTTGGCTGCCGCCTCATTGCTCTCAGCTGCTGCCGGTGCTTCCTCCTTGGTCTCCTTCTGGGCCTCGCCCTCTTCGGGCGATGCTCCTTCTGCCTTGGCGTCCTTGTCCTTAGCCTTCTCGTCGTTCACATTGTAGCCCTTCTTCTTTTTGCTTAGCTTGCCACCCATTGTCTCAGTCTCTGAAAAGACAGAAGAAAACATATAAAAATCAGGTGGTGAACACTGCCGGTTACAACAGACAGTGAAAGGATCATCTCTAACCAACGGATGAATTATGAATTAAAGACGGCTCCTTCGATGATGCAACATGAAGATGTTTACCTGCCTAATAATCAGGAAGGAATACAAAACAATGAAAACTGTCAGGTTTTGTTCTTGAAAGTGTCTCTTCCTGGTTTTGAACTGCTGAAAAATTGATTACCTATAAATGTATAACCAGAAACATGTTTGTGTCATTCCGGCTCCACCAGAAATTGACAGCAACAAAAATGTTTCATGTGCAGAAATGCATGTAAGTGACACAAAATTGAATTCAAACCACCTTCCCATAAGTATATGAAAAGTAAAGCGCCCACGGGCAGGAGCTGCCAACAGCTTGCAAATAAGCATGTCTGTTACTGTGGCAACGCCAGCGTGATACGGCCGATTTGTGTGCGGAAAGCTGCAGAATGTTAATCGGATTGTTGGAAAACAACCACTCGTGTAGAAATGTCGCCACTATTGCTCGCGGGACTTCGACGCACCCATGCACTGTCAGCCCCTAACAGCCAGGCGAGGGTCTAATTCATGTTTTAAACTTTCTGAGCCAAGGCACGGCCAAACAGCGACTCGGGAACAGGGGCCACTGGCCATCTGATTCCATTGTTAGGCCATTTTTTTCAGTCCTCTTAATGTTAAGCCATGTTTTACAGGGTACCAGAAACAAATCCGTCATATTACCCACCAGAGCATCTTACTAATAGTCAATAAAATGGTCTTCATTCAATATTTCTCTGAAATTAAGGAAACAATGCTAGAAAAATCACACCTAGGGAAGGCAAGTGCCCAGGGAAAGAACAGGTGAAATTGGACAAATTGTACCGCAGGAGAACCACTAGTGTTGCTTCAGTGATGCCACTCACAGGCACACAGGATAGTCCCGTGGAGCTGTGACACAGCTGCAGAAATAGAAGCGAAAGTCTAACTACTGCACATGACCTGCATGTGAGCAGGACCAGCACGAAACGCTGCGCATCAACAGGGAGCGGAGAGAGCACAGCACCTCAAGCTGAGGTCACGTTCTGTTCGTACGTCTTTCTGGGTGTCCTTGCAATGGCTTCATGGCCAAGACGATTAGGACAGACGATCTTAATCTTATTAAAGGACCCCACCTTGGAAAAATGTCCACAAATGAATTCGGAGAAAAATGATGGTCAGTTTAACACACCGAAAATGAACTTCAAATAGAGTTATGTTATCGATAAAAATAGCATAATAATATCGTTATTTAAAACTTTTATTTAGTTTTATATAGATGTTTGCAAACCCAGCCAGTGCTCCATAGAACCCCTGATGCCCATTCATAGACCCCCAAATGAAGAACCACTGGATGAAGTCTAAGTCTGTTTTTATACATCTTAGAGGGTATTACAGCAGGAAAATGGGACTGTATGAATAATCTTTTTTCTGCTGCTCTCTTCCAATTCCGGAATATTTTCCCTACATTGGCAGTGATGTGAGTTTCTCTGGATGAACTGAAGAAGTGGACCAGTGGAGCAGGATGAGGATGGAGAGACTATTCAGCCCAGAGAATGGAGGCCACCCAGAAGCGAGTAAATGTGCCGCACTAGTATTGCAACCATTTTACTGGGATTTTTGACAGTTTTTAACCACGTACTCTTCATAATGGATCTTTATGAGTTCTTTAACTGTGTTTATATCCTGTGGTGAAATGAAAAATTTGTTCTCTGGTTTTCGAGAAATAAAGGTCACTGTATTAGCAATAAGCAAAAAATTTTAATGCGCCCCAGAAAATCTTATTTCCCCGTTTATTTCCTTTCAGACGAATGAAAGAATAGCACTGCCGTTACATTTCTAAATAGCGACAGGTTTGTGAAATTTCCGTGCCGCAAATAATGTACTCAAGTAGCAGAAAACTGTTGAGTCCTTTTTTTAGCCGAACTGTGGTACCTTTATGGCCGAGGCAGTACCCCTCTCGCCTTACAGACATACGTTTACAAAACCACAGTGCTATGAATCAAATTACAGCTGGAATGTAGAGATCAGCTTCTCGGAGCTGCTGACTCAGAGCAACCATTCGAGCCTCAAGTTAAAGTCCCATCCAGGCCACGGTCTCCCGGCACGAGGCACAGATCAGTATGCCAGGTTTAGGTTTGAGGACGGGCGCAGCGGTAGACGGGATAATGTTGAAGGTTGAGAACAGCAGCCAGGAGGTTGTTACGTGCCGCCACACACACTAGACACTCCAGTTCTGTTTTGTGAAAATCCGTCATGTTGTGTGTGGATTTCGATGCACCCGGGATGCAGGTGAATGGGCTACAGGGTTCTAAATGTGACACTGATCAGTGTTAATTTCCTAAATCCTTTAAGCATCTACAGTTATTCCTAACATTTATTTTTCAGACACCTCTGTCTAAGGTAAATTGTTGTGTGATATCATCGACTTTGAATTAGTTTACCATTTATGCAGCATGATATTCTACTGTTCTAATGCAGGGTAAAGTACCCTGGTCAAGTGTGGTTGGGCAAGAGCAGGGATTTAAACCAAAGACCATCTGACTGCAAGGGAGCAGCTCTAACCACTATGATATCTATTGCCCCAATACAACTGCACCACAGATGTCACACTTAGAGGTGTGAATGTAGTCAGTGCAAGTGTAACTGATGGTAAAGACAAGGGAGCTGCAATTTGCTTAGTTTATTAATATTCACTGATGTTGCTACCTGAAAAAAAACAAAAAAAATCTGGCGGGTTTCTGCGAGTTTAATTGCAGTGGGGTTTGACAGCACAGGGGGTTTTCATTTCACCGAGGCGCATCAGAAAATCAATGGTGAGCCATGAGAGAATAAATTGCCATGAAAAAGTAATAATACTTCACTTTAAACAAACAGCAGTCGAAGCAGTTAATAGTTCAGCACATATTTGGCTTTCTGCGCATAACCATGGCTTTCTCTGTTTTGCGTTATTTCTCCTGTTTCAGATTATGGACATTGCTCTGTTTCCACATGCTGCTGCACCCACAATGAGGAACAGAAATCCCATCTGGCTTGGAAGGAGATGACCGGCGGGGGATGAAATGGGGTTACGATGAGATCTGCGCAGTTGAGCTCGCAGAACAATGTCCCCTTATTCCACCGGAGCTAACAAATTGCCTCGCTGTTAAGATGCTGACTTGGATTTGCTTTTTGACTAATGAATAGCGCAAAAACCAAGAAGTAAAAGCGGACCGTTTCTGCTCCATTAATTTGCACTCCGATAGAATTATCCAGAGGTCAGCTGCTCCTGAAAAGTTCTGATTCAACAAATAGTTTGTGTTTGTAGACTTAATTGCCAACTAAAAAGGAAAAAACCTTGTTTGGGACATATGCAGGTTGTTCTGGGGAGTACTGGACCTAATTGTTATTCCCTTATTAAATTATCTGTCTTACTGATGCATATTTCTTATCTGTAAGTCATTGGGCTGATATTATAAACTCATAATACTACAGCAATGAAATAACATGGAGACAATACAATCTGCAGAAATAATCTGCAGTGAAAGTGGAAGCCCACCTATTAAACAAGGACTTCCATTCTGAAAAAAATCTTATCATTAAATTAAGCTTGTACATGATAACAACATAATGAGAATTGCAAAAGGGCTCAGAAATTTAGAGGTTTAATTGTAATATTGCTGCACCGTCATTCTGCACGTTCCATTGTAGGTAGTTAAGAAATGATTAAAGAACAGCGGAGAAAATGACAAAAGAGTCTCGACACCTTGATTGTGATCAGTTCTTTTGTCTCTTTCACCCGCTCCGGCTTGCTGATACCTTGGCTTGTTACGTGTCTTTCGAAATTCTTCAATAAATTAAGGTCAGGAGCACAAGAGTCCTGCGGTGCTGCTGACACTGTCTCCGACCGCCTTCCAGGAGCTATTAAGAACACTGGTTACTTGCTGTGGAAGTCTGAGGTCAGTCTAGCAACCTAAAAATTCAGAAAAATGGCTGAAAGCGAGACGGATTATTCCGGAAGGAGCAATGGGAAAATATTGAATGTCTTTGATAGAAACAATTCCAGCTTTTTTTTTTTTTCGTTGACTGCTCAGGGGGATGGGCTTTTTGGAAATGTGTTGGACAGACTTGAAAACAGTAAATCTGGTGAATGGATCATACATGTAGCTTTGGAGCTATTTTCGTGAGTTTGTGCTAAGAGGCACGTGAACACGATATATGTCACCTGTATGTATAGAGGATGATAAACAGCCGTGCGCTGACATGATATAAAATATTTAAACGAAATAAATGCAGCAAATGATGTAAAATATGACTGCTTTTCTGCGTGGGTGCTGCATGGAAGAGGTCTCCATGGAAACAGATGAGAATCCCAGCAGGCACCTAGTGATGATGCAGGTGATTTTCCTAGACTGCTGAAAAGTTTCCAGTGCGGAATACATCCAAACTAACACAAGGCTGCTGAGGCAAATAAAATGTGTGGTCATTATCATAGGATATAGTTTTAAACTGGATAATACTCTATAGGGGAGTTCTTCACAGCTCTCCGACTGTGAATATGGACACGGGTTCGAATCAGTCAATGGGGTGTTTGCGTGTTCTAACCATGTTACCGAATGGTTTCCAGTAACCCAAGCTGGACCACATTAGCCGTGTAAATCTACAAACGGGAGGAAATTCTGTTGGTTTGATAAGAGGAACCATCATTTTAGCAACTAGCTTAATGTTCATATGCCACAAATTTTGTTGAGGAACTTTCCCACCTTAAAGATCAAAATGATGAAACAAGTAAAGTGTAGAAATATCACTTTGCTGTAAAGTAAGCTGTACAGTAAACAATACCCAGCAGCCTGTCGTGGATGAAAGCGTAGAGCCGTCAAAAAATGCGTCTGCAGTTTGACGGCTCTTATGTAATGAACCACAGACTTGCTTCACTGGCACATTGGATCGCGAGCATGCAAGGCGGCACAATGGGAAAAGAATTTAGGAAACAGTAAATGCAGAAAGAGTCGGCGTGGGAATCACTCAGCCAGTTGGATCAGTGATGAGGAGAGCAGAACAAGAAATCTCAGCACATGAGTAAAAGTGATAAATCACTGCAAAGGATGCTGGGAAATGTTGTGAGCAGGGAGGATTGAAATTCCAGGTTAGTTGGTAGGTTGGGTTGTGGCAGGTTGTGTAGTGGTTAAAACCACCTCTACGCAATCAAACGGCCCAGGATTGAATCCCAAATCCTGCTACAGTACTAGGTTTTACCCTGAACGGACACAGTAGGACTACCCAGCTGTAGAAATTGCTAAATCACTGTAAGTAACTTAGTGTACCAGCCCAACACTGTAAGTTATTATGGGAAAAAAAGCATGAACTAGTAATAATAAAATACTGTCTCATTTTAAAAACACACGGCTTAGTTCAATCAAACGCAAAGCAAGCAGCCTTTAAACTCTCTAGCTGCACAAAACGCTGCACAAAACTGCCCAGAGCTGCATTTCGCTTGCAGCTCTGTCCATGGGTTAGCAGATCAATTCCCAGAGCAGCCAGCTGGTAGAATCCTTAGCTGAAAATGACTATTGATCAAAATGGAGTCTCTGTTTACACTACTCAGCGGAGACCAGTTCGCACACTCCGAAGATCAACTAGAGAACAATTTCTTGCAATTTCGTACTGTTGCCAATTATTTGTTTGCAAATGTTGTTGCGGGGGCTAAAATCATTCTAGGTCCTTTGATATGGCAACGAATGACACAAGGTGACGCGGTGGGAGCCAAGGAGTCGAGACACGGAATCTCAGCAGCATCCGCTGGGATGCCTTGGCATTTTGCGCCAAAGGCCTGTATTTTCACACATCACAAACCGGGGGGGGGGGGGG
>UFQX01001041.1:74248-116448 GCA_900497675.1 Arapaima gigas
GGGGGGGGGGGGGGTGCAGTGGGACGGGCTGCAGGATCACACCCCAACAGAAAGGGCTCTGCCCTGTTTCTAGGGCTCTCCTGACACACCGAGTGCAGCAGCAGTGGGAGAATGAGCAGCATTGGTAGCCAAAATTAAATAAATAAATAAATAAATAAATAAATAAACCCTCAAAATTCACTTGGGGGAAGCAAATACATTTAAAAAATGCTAATATTTATTTGAAACAAGCTCAATTTGCATCTGAAAATTGTCCAAGGCCTTTCCAGCCTGTCATTTTTTCACTGCTGGAAAGAGGACAGTCCCTCAAGTGGCCTCTTCACGCAGTCTCTGTCCTACAGGCACAGCAGGCATATAGAAAGGTTACAGCTACAACACCACCTAATTTATATTAAAGACCATCTAGGGTCTAATTCCAGTGCCCAAGGAGAACTTCTCCTAGGTAGCCATCTTGCATTTATAATGAATTTATTTATTTGGTCTCTTTGTCTGTGTTAAGCAGAATACTATGTTTATCTATGAAGCAATTTCCAGTCATTCACCCATTTAAACAGCACGGTCATTACTGTAGTAAATCACGGTAAGCTGAGTAAGGGAATTAGAGCAGGGATGAGGATTCAAACCGGGGTCTTTTGATCATAAGAATAACCACTATGCTACCTGTTGCCCCTTTTTCGTGGGTCATCAGTGATTCCAGTGACACAGTATATCCATCTCCAGCACAAATATGCTAAATGCATCGAGTTCACTGAACATGAAGAAATTATTTCAGCTTGATTTCTGTAACAGGAGACTAGGAGCTCAGGACATGAGACCAGGTGAAAGTTCAACTGGTGTGATTATCATTTCATATCTTAGCAGTGATTTATACAGAGTGGCTTACTGTTTTACCCATTTATGCAACAAAACATTTCCTTGTACCCCTCTGAATGGTACTACACTGTTGTCCTTACTGTTGAACATAAAAACTTAAACCTGAATGTCACCCATTGATGTTTAGTCATTTGGTCCTTCTACCACTTCTTGTCCTTTCCTCTGAACTGCTGCAGCAGAACAGACCAACATCATGGTGGAGAAAAAAAAAAAAAACAAAAAATTCCCGCATTTTCCTCTCATCTGCTGCAAAAGAAGTTCATTAAACAAATCCTGTGACTAAACAGCCGTATCCTAGGAACAATGAAGCAAGTCACCAAGACGTGTTTACTCACTTTAAGAAGGCGGTCACATTTTACGAAGTCTGCATTCACTCCCAAAATGACTTTTTAATTAACTGGGAAACTAAAACACGGCGAATTCATCCCCGATAATGTGATCATCAGTCAAGTGGGCCAGCGGAGCCCTTTGAGCATTATTGATTATTATTTTTATTATTATATAATACCCCTTATTATATGGCAGACTTAAACACTGTTTTGCAAACATGCTTACAGGCTTTCAGGGAGAAATCATACATTATTTAGATGTGAAGCAGTTCTGCCGAGAGCAAAGTATCAGACTATGGCACCGTTCATGGATTACAGCCTAACAGAGACAGAGCATCTACTCACTGTGGTAAGGATTGTACCGACCAGGCTAAACAACTCAGGTATGAACATATCAGGTGGACTCCTTTGGAAGCTATGCAGAACATGTGGAAAAACAAAATGAAGACTTTCCAAGCTGTACTTATGCAACAAGCTATTGTACGATGGCAAGTCTTCAAAAGAACCAACGTGCTTTTATAACCCTTCATGTTTATTGACCTGACACTCTTGTTCAAGGCTCCTTAAAATAATGCTACATAATCATCTTTACAATGATTTGCCCATTTATACAGCAGGATGTTCTTACTGCATCCGTTCAGGGTTAAGCGCCTTGCTGAAGGGTACAGGGTTAGAACCAGGAACGTTCAATAGCAACAAACCCTACACCTTCTGTTGCCCAAAGTAATCTAGCGTTCATTTTCAACTTCTTTAAAATGCAATAACTAATAAGTCTTAGGTATTCAGGAACATATGACATGTTTTCTGGGGTGGGTTTAGAACTAAGTTGAAGATATACGATGCAAAGAACACCGCACAAAATCAAAAAATCTAATAATACCAGTTTAAAACTGCACTATAGGTGCAAAGCTGATGCCAGTGAATGAGGTGCCGGGATATCCCATCACAGCCTGTAATAAAGCTGCTGCTTCTGCTGCTGCTGCTGCTGCTGTCTCACAGGATCCACATTGATCCGTAGGTGTCTCCATTAAGGGGCCACCCATCGACTGCCCCGGGTCCCTGGCTCCACCTGGTTCTGGCAGCTGCAGCAGGCCAGCAAGACCCCTGTAGATCCTGTAAGATACTATCAGCAATAGATGGCGGTCTGGCAGACACTCTACAGGCTTTCAATTTCCAATACGCTGTCCTGTCATGCAGCTGCCCTCTGAGCCGGGGTTCTGCCACAGAGGTTGAGGGATCGGAGCGGAACGTATTCAATTTGGGCAGATGTGCTGTGGAGCCTCAGCTGATCTCTGCTGAGCTCCTCAAAGTTCATTCCCGCTGAAAAATGGAAGACCCATCTGAAGGTTCGAATAATTTACATTAACTCAAAATTACTAAGGCATGTTTTTATTTGTTCTAGTCCATTTGCTCCAAACCCCCAGGCTTTCTGCCACAGTCCAAGGATCTGTGTTTCAGGTGAACTGTCCTTGTGTACGGTGAGTAAGTTGGTGCGTTTTCCCTGCAACTGACCATCCGGTCGAGAATGATATCCTGCCTCACATATGATTCTGGACCACAGTGACCATGCACTGGAAAACCGGTTAATGGTGATAGATAGTTTTTTTCCTGCACTTTCAGTAAAATGAAACTGGAAAGCAAGGCATCTGAGAAGTGGTTCTGGTATAAATCCCAGCCCGATTCCTCCTGCAAATGAAACCAGTTATGAAACAGAAGCCACTCTTTGCAAACCAGGCTCTGTCTAATAGCTACTTCCTTTATTCCTTGTTAACAGAGCGTGATTTATGGGATTTCTGGATTTCTGGCAGTGGGTTATCAGCAAGAGCACAGCACGTTCTTACAGGAAGGACCAACTGCCGTTCCACGACACACATCTTCTTGCGCTGCATGGAATCGCACTCTCCCCTTAATCCCATCACCCGGACCAGTTTAACCAAAGTCAGCATTTTTGCTTTCCTTTTGGGCAACTTTATACATAGTGATTGGAGGCTGCTCATTTTCTTTCAGGGCTGATATTCTCACTCTCTATCACAGGGGTTTTTTGTTGTTGTTTTGTTTTGTTTTAATGCTGTTGTTGGTCAGAGGCAGAAGGGCAGCCAACTTCGGATTCCATTGCCAGAGTGTCATTTCCGAGGGGGGTGAGGAGTTTTGGCGGGAACGGACACCGAGACGTGCTGACTCCAGGGATTCCAAGCGAGGTGGCAGTGATGATGAGCGAGAGCATTTTAGAGGCGAGTTAACAACACAGCCACTGGAACAGCACTTTGTTTGTTCTGTCGCCCCAGTACCCCCTTTCACCAACCAAACTCGAAAGCTAGAGATGTGGGCTGCGTCGAGGACGGAAAGTCTCATCCACAGGCCACCTTGCCCAAATATGCTACTTTAAAGATTGCTAATCGCCTTCATTCCCCTCCTCATATCCCTTCGCTCAGAGACTTTTACTTTGTTTACAGACAGCAAGCTTTCAATACCACAAAGAAATTCCAGCATTCTTGTTAAGGTGGTCCTCTCCAGAAATCGGCATGCGGTTTCTGATCTGGCATTCCTTTGGTCGAAAGCTACAAGCTGTTCTCATTACTTGTGAATAATACTGCAGCCAGTGCCAGGAAAAAATGGAGCGCAGTGATGGGGCCCAGGGCCGGAAAACCCTTCTGGCCTTTTCTTGGATGCGGGTCGGGACAGAGCATCCTACTTGTTAAACCAGGCCTGCTTTTCGCTTATCTTCACCCTTCCACTGTGTCGCTCAGATGTATTCAGGCAGTAAAAGCCATGCTATTCTGTGATGTATTAACTTTTGCAGCACCTCATTTGCTTTTGGAGTGGAACCTTTTCTCTACTAGAACCAGCTTCCCGTGGTGCAAAAGACGTGGAATGCCTTCAGAGCAGCTTGACACATTAAGGGGTGCCAAGAAAAATGAACTGGCCATAGTAATAGTTGTAGGGGCTACAGTGACATTGCAGGAGTAGGATGCTATAGGCTAACATTCTCACATGCTAAAAACTGGCTTATAGTTAATGTCCACCTTCAAGACTTTGGTTATGGGCTACAAGACTGTCAGAGAATCAAAATCCAGTGCTGACAAAAGCTGATCAGTCCAGGCCTCTTGTCAGGATCATTATGCATTTCCTCTCTGACTCTCAACTCTATAAACAACTACTTGTACCAGCCAAATGGGGTTATCAGACAAGCAAGCTGTGCTTCGATAATCATTTCTTTTTAAAACTCAATTTGGAGAATGATGGATGAAGAAACATTCATGTAAATGTGATACTAGACAAGCAGGCCGAACAAGGGAGCCCACCATCATCCAGTCCACATTTAACATGGATCATCAGCAGTCTTCCACACCTAGCAGAGCTTGCTGGTAAGAAGATGTTGTAAGACATACGTGCCTGGTGAGAGCTGTCTTCTAATTGTGTTTGTGTTTAACGCCCTGTCAGGCTGTCACTACACTTAGCACCATACAGTAACCGGGTAGGAATGAGCACCATGGGAGCTGTGTCACCACCTGCAGCAGCCAAACTCATGTCCAGGTATCTGGATGGACTCCTGATGAACCTGTCCTGAGCCATGTGGTGAGGACCAAAAGTAATGATGAATTCTTTTTGAAGCTGCTGGAATGACCACAACAAAATATCCATCTAAATGATGGATGATGTGTCAATAAATATAAACCTAACTTAATATAGGCTTGAGGTATGCATGATGAACTAGTATAAGAATTATGAATATATCTAATGAGTTACGAAATACTTTTCCTGGCTAAACATTTAAATACGTGTAAAGATGGGTCTGGCTATGGATTTTTGATCTTAACTCAGTATGAATTATGAGAACCGTGTACGGAAATAGCTATGGAGCTGTGCACCACACTGGCCTTTTATGCATGTAACTCTGTGGAAGTGATATCAATAGGCTATGCCGCCCCCCACATGCCCCTCTACCCCTGAGAAAAGCAGAATTCAGCACCAGGGCTGCCATTGATCATCATGGTTCCATCCCTCGGTCTGATGGCCTGGGCTAACAGTTCGATCCCTGGTTTGGAACACTCACACTGCAGGTGAATGTAATGATATTAAACTACGATGGCTTTTCTCTAGTCCAACTCCCCGACAGGGAAATGAATCAAGTGGACACAGGGACCCGTGCATAACAAACCCTGACGTTCACAGCGATGGGGACAGAAATCAAATTCCACAGCACGACAAGATCAGAGTTAGTGGCCACTCTTGGCATGGAGACACAACCCCCGATTGCATAAAAGACTTTTTTGGGTGTTTGTTTTTCATCATTTGTGGAAAATTGCACAGACCACATAGGCAGAACAAGCCATAAATTGTTGGGTTGAATTTACCTGGACTGGAGAAAAGTGGGAAATAAAACGCTGATCAAGTCAACCTTTTGGACCAGTTGACAATAAAAAGGGGGGGGGGCATAAGGGGCAGGTAGATTCTTCCCTACTAACCTGCACTCATGGTATAAGAGCAAGGACACAAGCGGTAAATTTCACTTCTAAACTTGGCAGATGAACGAGCCCAAGAAACACCGAAGACTCACGGTTACAGGTTCCAGCTCAAGACATCTAGCCGATCAAAATTTTGAACATAAAACTCTTTTTTTAACCGCATCTTTGTCAAAGAGGCCCGACTAATTTGAAACAAAGCAAGCAAAAAAAAATATCTTTAAATTTAGCTTGTCGCCAACAATGGGATTTATAATTTGTAATGTCACTGGCTGTCAGTGACTGTTTAAAAGAATTGTGTAGCTGATGTCTGTGCTGCTGCTTCTGTCTGACAGTTCTGCCTCCCTCTGTAAGGGAAGTACAATGGTGTACGTGCTGTGCAGTTTTAACAGCAAGCTGCACGTTTGTAATAAATAAAAATCATATACAGTATACCTACATTTTTAAAAATATCCTGTACTTTTCCAGATTTAACATTTATCAAACATTTATTTATTTACTTGACATCATGGTCCAAGGGATTCACACTGTTAGGTGTGTATTGTAAGATACTTAAAAAAGGTTAACGTATCGATACAGCTGGGCTGGGCAATTTTTACTCGGGGTTAGTAGCTTGTTCAAGGGTACTACAGCAGGAGCAAGGATCTGAATGCTGAAACTTCAATTGCAAGGTGACGGCCCTGATCACACCACCACCAGCTGCCCCACACTTGCTTGCCAGCCATACAGCGAGCAGGTGGAGTGCAGGACAGTAATTCCAAACAGAAAGCCGGGAGCTCAAAGTCAAGCACAGAAAATTAATGTTGGCACTGTTTAGTGTGGCACTTCATTTAAGTGGTCCTCGCAGTTGACCCACGTGGGGACCCCCGCTGGTAACCGAACATGAGATGGCCCATGTTTAGTCACTTTAAAATTTCTGGTGAAGATGCCCGTGGTGTGAACATTTTGATATAATGTGGTGCTTCGCCCATAGCGCTGCACACAGAGGGCCGAGTGGATAACGGCTCTCTTTCCACCGGCATCGAGCGCACCACTGAGACCGCGGAGAGGACAGCCAGCGCCTGTCACAACCCAGTGCATCTTGGGTACTAATTACAGTGCCCTTCAGCCTCCGGCTGCTCCTCCCTACCCGATGTGCCAGGTGTACCACTTGTGGAGGCCTGCATTTTCTACCAGGAGGACATACAAAGCTTTCTCTGTTGCTCTGCTCATGTTCTCCTGGGAGGTGCTTTCACTGTGGTGTCAGACTCTTATTTTGATGATGTCGGCACATCTTATCCACACACACAAAATAGACAGAACATATATTTTTTATTTTCTTAATACAAAAAGGCATTTTGCTCTATGTCTCACTTTATGATTTTTTTATGAAGAAGATGAACTGGTGTTAACAGAGCCAAAGATGGATATCGTGAGGTAAACAGCTCAGTAGTACAGTACGTGCTACTGTGCATGACGGTAGCATAAATCAAGTTATGTTACCAAAAACTGAGATTGAACTGCTGATGCACAATTTTAGCAAACAAACCCAGAGAGCTAATATTTAACTAGCTTTTTTTTTTTTTTTTTTTTTAAAACAGCAAGCCCAGACAGAACAGATGACAAGCGGAGATTATAGCAAGTACAGTACAACCATCTGAAAGATTGTATCCAATGAGTTATTGACACACAGGAGCGGTGAGAAAATGTGGTACATTTCGCAGTAATGAGTCTAGAGAGGGTAAAACGGAATTTGAACCACAAAGCTGGAAAGACCTCAAGGCCTTATTGACTCCAAACTGGCTCTAGTAATTACAGCTAACTAGTGAGTTAATGCAAAATTATTACTTTGCAGTGCTTATGTTTGTGGACATTATGCTTAAAAACATAGCACACAGTTTTCCAAATTTTTTATGTGCAGTGAATTTATTTGAATAAATATTGACACCCTGCTAGTTCAGCACTTTGACATGCTAGATGAAGGGCTGTTTCCATTTTCCATGCGTCACACAGTTCAAGAACAGCCTCTGATCCTCAATGTATGTTACTTTTCTACAGCTTCTATGGTTAATTATCTATGTAAGAGATATAAATGTTGAAACTACCGTAGCTATGACATCCTTAAATGTATCAGTTATTGACGTACTCTAGGAGTGTTTTAACGCAAGTCAAGATTAAACAAATTAAATTCAACTTTTACCATGTTTACTGTGGGAAAGGCATTCCTTATCCCAGTGCCTGAATGTATCTACTGTGATGGACCGGCGTCTGGTTTAGGCTGTAGCGTCACTGGCGCGTGTGGTTTGTGACTGCGTATTGAAATAGGTTAACCATAGATGAAAGCTGTGAACCTCACTCTGAGAGTTTATCACCACAATTTGACCACAATGACTATATGGTTGATCTGGTCCAGTATTCTTTCCCTTTGCCTTGCCTATGACATGACCCCGAGTATCTTGCATGGCTGTGCAAGAAATTGTCTAACACTCAAATTTCTTCACCAGGCCACATCCACTCGAGTGGAGCGTAGCCATATCAGTGACATCATATGACCTACACAGTATGGAAGCTCAATGATGGCAACACACATAGATGACTTTGAAGACTATGAAGATTTGGGAAACAATAAAGACGGGGCATTCAGGGGCATGTTAGTTGCCGTTCTTCACCACTGTTGACAAAGCACTTACATACCCAAAACATCCATCATAAGAACTCTGGAAAAAGTCTTTAAAATGAAGGAATGTTTGTTTGGACACACTGAGAATGAGCCAAACAGCTTTCCGCTATAACCCTGCAAAAGGGCTTCAACAGTCCCACACTAACTTCGGCCTTACTGTTTGAATGTATACATTTTGAGTTTGTTAAGAAGATTTTAATTTCTTTGAAAGCACCAGTTGTGTCCACTATGGGTAAATGTCACAGATGCCGGGTGACAAAAAACCAGTACATTTGTAAGGAGTATGAGCTTAACTTAGCTATGTAGCAATTTTCCACATAGATAACTGAAACAAGAAATAAGACTTACAAATAGTGCCACCTGACTTTGAATATGTAATATGTCACACACGGGGGGGGGGGCAGCTGGTTGACTTGAGGAATGTAATGGACCACAGGTTATTAGAGGCAAAAAATGAACTGTAAACTGATCAGTAGCCAAGCTGTGGAGCCCTCCTACCCCAAGCAACATGGATTCAAGAGTGCCTGCTTCTAGGAAATCACTCCAAGTACTATGTAAGCTTCCTCTCATTCCACTCCTTCCACGAAAGCATGGATGACGTTGGGTGTACAGATGTCACTGGCAGCCGAACTATCCCGCACCAGTCCTGCAAAGCAATCCCATTTCCCCTGCCATTCAGGAGAACCTTTCACCAACTGCCTCACTACAACCCACTCCCAACAGCCAACCGACACATTGGCTCAAATGCTTCTCCGACAGTTTGTTAATGAGTTGCCTGGATGCTTGTTCTGGGAAATATGTGACCCCTGAACTGCCAAAGCCTTTCATTCTGCTAACATGTAATCATTCGGCTTCAAGGTTGCCATAAAGAAAACAAAGACGGCCCCCTGAAAGCATAATCTAAACACTGCCAAACGCCAAGTTGGTCTTAAAGGGAAACATCACCACTGCCTCCGCTGATGGAAACAGGTTTGATTCCAGGTGAGCTGCGTCTACACCAGCCACTCCCCACCCTGCGTGTGACTGCCACCTGGAAACAAGGCACTGCTTCTTTGTTATAGTTCCCACCCACTTCCCCACCTCCTGGGTGCAACCGTCACAAACATTTGTATATACGTGTACCATGGCAAAGCTGGGACTGCCTTATTGCTCTACTCTGTGGCTAGAACCAGGTGGGTGTTGTTCTGTAAGAAGATGATGAACAATTGGCTTTCTGTTTTGTTCCTTCTCAGGGAACTTTTTGGGCACGTCATGGTGTATCTGTCCTCCCTCATACCCGTTTCTTTCACACACGTTTGTAGCTTTAATCGAATACTGTACCCCTGTCAGGAGATGACCCTCGAGCGCGAGTGTTGTGCGTACTGCCCTTGTAAACAGCCTGCACACACTGCACATGTGGCCTCCACACAGACAGCGTGTGGACATCGGCGGAAACCGTCCATCTGCAGAGGAATCAGCAGATGAAACCAGTGGGCTGAATTTTAACTAGTTTTCACTCTCCGGTGAGAAGGCTGCCAGTTAACACCTGAAGCTGTGAAGTCACTACTGCAAACAGATGATCTCCTGCCGCTGCTCCTGCCAGTGCAGCCCGACATGGGCGATGCCCATCTGCCATCCAGTACTCACCGTGTGCCTGTTACCACAGATCAGAGGTACTCGAGTTTAAGATCAGACTCAGGGATGTAATTTTTTTTTTTTTACTTAAGTTGTTGTTTATTGATGCCGAACATGGTTAAATTGATGTAAAGCAGCCCACTGGGATTTGATGGCTGGCGATTACGTTGGTACTAAACAGTCTGCACCAAAGTACTGAAGGAAAAGGTGCCACCAGGACCCACCAAACAATAGTACACACTTTTCTTTTGCAATGCCTGTATTCATACTCAATGGCGTTGCACTTAAATATTTAAATATTTCATTTTATTTATGCTTAATCAGACAAATTAGAAAGCAGTCAGAACAATTCATCAGTAAGGTGCTCAGAGAAAATGAAGGGCAACTAAAAATTATAGAGCAATGATCTGATGAATCATGAATTACTTTTAATGTATTAAGTGCAACAGGCCATCCGCTGCCATACATGTTAGTTACCATTGCTGGATAATAACCATTACTTGGAAGATACTTTTGACCAAATCGACTTATAACTTTAGATTTGTATACTAAGCTACTTAGAATTATTAACCAATTAACCTGGCTGAGTAACTATTACTGGAGTAATCCAGGGTACAACAGCAGGGACAGGGTTTGAAGACAGGTCCTTGGAATGCAAGGCGACACCACCAACACCTCTGCTACCTACTCTTCCATCACTAGCAATGAACGATAAAGTTTTTCCATTATTTTTCACTGCAACACAATGACATCACTTGGCAAAAAACCCTCTCGATTAGACGGCAGCCAGGCCCAGTGTTTCAGATGGTCACTAACCAATGCACGCAGATATTAGAATATTCAAATGAAAGACATCCCGATCTTTTGCATAATAAGCCAAATTCACTAGAAGGTGCAACGTAGTTGTCAAAATAGCCAGAAGGTAGTGTCACTTAAGCTATCGGCGCGAGCTTTTTCAAAGCCCTGACATGATACTTGCATTGTAATAAATTTAAAGTAATTTGCCTGAATGTGAATACCTCTAGGTTAGGATTTAGTGACATGCTTCTGACTGGAGAGCCTGTAATCCAGAGCTTGGACCAATGGGTCAGGGCCCTTGTGTTGCCCACGTTCCAAAACGAGGTCCCTCCATCTGCCGGCACCTCGAAGCGCTGCCGCTGAGGAGACAGCTGGTCGGAGCTCCTCCGGAATTGTTCGCGTTCCACCCAGAACAAAAATGTCCGCGACTCTAGGGATGGAGCCTTGAGCGAAAAACTAATATTCATAAACCTAATCAGTGCAAACTATTCAGGCGACACCTGAAATCCCACACTGTCTCCCGCATTCTGTCCATCTCTTTCAATGACTGCTTCAATTGATTCATCATTGCAGGCCAGCTGATTTCATTAGACAGGAGCAT
Source organism: Arapaima gigas (assembly GCA_900497675.1). Lineage (NCBI taxonomy): Eukaryota > Metazoa > Chordata > Actinopteri > Osteoglossiformes > Osteoglossidae > Arapaima > Arapaima gigas. The sequence continues at coordinate 85,586 of UFQX01001041.1, forward strand.
GGCTGGCTCTTGTCCTCTACTGCTGCCTTCCACTGCCTGGCCTCCTCTGACTCGCTCGACCTTCTGACTGGAACTCTCCAGATTACGAATAGCAGGCCCCATCTGCTCCTGTGGCATGAGGTCTCCATTGGGTCTCATCTGGAGACGTTTTCACACAGTGGGCTTAATACAGTGTAGCTGCGTGCTATTTAGAGCGATGCACTCAACCTGCCCCTGTTGGTTTGGTCCATAAGGGACACAGTGAGAATTATTATTTTGTGCCCTCACTGACACATTAATTCCAATGCAGCTGGCAGTCTTACCTCCTTTGTATAGATGAATATTTTAGTTGAACAACTCAAGTTATGAAGCTGAATCAGAGAAATTTGTGTTACAAGTACTTGTCTTAAACCACTAGGTTACCTCCATTCCTGTTTTTGGTTTCCAGTAAGCGAAGCTGTTCGGTGGAAGTATTCCAAGAAGTGCTGATGCTGTGGATTGAAAACCTACACTGTAAGGAAGAAGGCGAGACTGAAGAGTTATTTATTTCTGGAATGAAAATCAACAATTTAGCTTTGTTAGTTCCGGGAAAGTTGTTATAAGTGGAGAAAAGGAGAACTGAAGGGGGGGGGCGGCTGGTGATGAACACTGAGAGCCAAATGCTGGGAAACTCAAATTCCTCCACAGATGAGACCTCTGCAAGCAAGAAAAAGGTCCTTCTGCTCTGGATTACAGCCACCACTCATAGCCAGGTCATGTGTTAGGTGCACAGTGGGAAATGGATTTGAAGGACCATCTGGGATGATAAATATATCTTCTCCTGCTTCATGTGTACCTGCTTCATGGCTATGCCCCAAATCATGGATTATTTAAAAAGGAAACACATTTAAAAAGGAAAACATTTGCATCCCCACTCAGATACAATGCAACAGGATACTGGAATTTTCTCAAATTGCTAGTGGCATTTCAGTCATCAAATAAAGCTGTACGGACTTAAAGAGTATGACCTCAGAATGGCCGTAAAAGGAACGATGTCTCAGAATCCCTCTGGGATCTTATGTGGACATAATTTGACACAAACCTCTGCATGCGCCTGTATATTTCTAGTCTTGTCCTAATTGGTTATTGTCTTCTTTTAAAGAGGCCTTGACCCAGTGTAGACTGCCTGCTAAGTCCTCATGCGTAAACTTTAAATGAAATGTCACACTGATATAGAAGCGGACAACAAAGACTCCGGGTGCAGGGACTTCCCACACGGAGCCTCAGGAGAGAGCTGTCGGACGCCCATTATCTTCTCGCTCTTCTCTTTCCGGCCACCACTGGAATAAAAGTGCCAGGACAGCAGTCCACACATAAAGCAATTTCCACAACACATTTGCGCATTGTGTGAGAGTCAAAGAGGTCACCAGTAAAAACTCGTCACCCATGGGGAGCAGAGCAACTTGGTGGCCGGCAGTCACCTCGTTAATTTTACATATATATATATATATATATGTAAATTAATTAATTAAAAAACCATATATTTAAATTTAATGCAAACGTCTCTTGTTGTCGATAAGGTGATGAGCGTGTCAAATTCCAGCAAAACCCTGATGGTGAAAAAATAGACTCAATGTTTGAGCGCACGTAGTTCGGGGAAGTATCTGCATTTCACTTCTTCTTCCTCAATGTCTTCTATCTCTTCTGCTGATGTTGGACAACGGTGCAACGTGGACTTCTGACATTTGTCACTGAGCTATGCATGTCGCCTGCTGGAACGTGCTGTTGGGTTGTCGCTGTTGAACGGCAGAGACGTCAAAAAACGAGCCCGTTTTAAATGAGGAAACTGCTGGCTTTATGTCGGCAAGCACGCGGTATGTATTCAGCAGGGCTATGCTGGAGAATACGGTATCTCCACAGTGAGCTCGCCCCGTGCGTTTCCATGGGAACCATCGAAGACAGGTTCGTCTTCAGCACCATCGCCGTACCGAAGCTTCCCTGCGAAGGCCGGCGTCACACTCCCTTCTGCTGCGCTTTGATCTTCTGACACTTACCGCAGAGCCAGGACGGTGGCCCCAAATGGAATCCCAAGGAGATCCATCTGCCAACTCAGCGGTTTACCCAAGGCTCATGTTGGGAGAGGAGGGTCCACAAACAAGACCCCCCAAAATGAACCCGGCACAGAAAAAAAAGCAGCTCAACACCTGCACATTCATAATGGAGGAGAATTACGCAGAGCGGGCAGGCAGATCTCATCCCGCATTCTTGTGAGCTCCCACAAATTTCCCTGATGCATGGTGAGCCACCCCCTCCTCTGACAACCCAGACAACAAACACAGAGCGAATTCTGGAAAACACTCCCACGCTGCTTTTCTCCCTCTCCCTCACAGATAACATCCAAGTTATTATTAATTAATCCAAGTGCAGAGAAGGAACAGTGAGAAAACTGGGAGGCGGGGGCATGTAAAGTGGGTTGGGAGGGGGGGTCTGGCAGAGCTCAAAAATGTGCGCCGATCCTGGGAAAAAGAAGGCGACGACTCAGATACCTTTTAACCTAATGAAACGGATGTCAGATCTACCCTCACCCACATCTGACCATCCCGCCATCACAAGTCTCCCCGTTGTGCTTTTTTAACAAGTTCTTGTCCTGTCCTGTTATACAGATTTAAAGGTTCTGGTAAAACTGATTGTGGACTGTGGCACCTGCCGATCACACGCCACACACAGTCGACCGTGTCCAACATTTGTAACAGACACTCCAAAAGATGTTGACGGGCGCTGCTTTTACCTCACACACTAACGGCATCCTCTAAAAATCTCCCATTCCCTCCCTGCTGTATCATGAACAACTTCCAGAAAGTTAAGATGTTATTTGATGCATTAAAGGATTCTGCAGCAGGCTGTAATACAGTGGTGCATTGTGAGCGGCTGATAATCTTGATGAAGATTACAGGGTAACGCTCCCTCAGGCCAGGTTCAGCTTGGAGGACGGCGCTTCAATGAAAAACCTTCAGCGGCTCACTGTCGAGGCACTGAAAAATGTGTAATAAATGTGTAAATACTGCAGAAGGTTTATGAACCCGTCACAAACACACACGCACACAAACATCTTAAATCTGATTTCATCTCATTATTTCTTTCTGCAGTCACAGGGTGTAATGTATGGTTGTATGATCAAGCCAAAATATATTTCCCTAACTGCTATAAATTACCAGTCGTAAATCAAACTGGAATCCACATCATAGTTATGAACACTTGTCTGGTGTGGTCCCCGCGGCCAATGCAGGATGCTCGCTACTTCGCACAGGCAAATAGGACGTTCAAATACGTGTCACTATTGACAGCAGGGGCGAGCAGACACAGCTGTCGGATCTGCAGATCTTCATTGTGCCCAGGGACTTTGATTAGTTAAGGTAAAAAAAACGAATTATATTCATAGTTAACATAGTTAACACTACCTAGTTTTTGCTAACGCGGCCGAAGGTAGCATAGCAGCAAGCAGCAAACTGGTTTGAGCCGTGGCCTTGCAATTGCAGGACTGGACTGAAACTTGGCCTCCACTATTATACCTTTGATCAAGGCACTTTACTGCAGAATAAGTGGGAAAATAATCGTCACTAACTTAGTATACACGTCTAAAAATTGAACATCATCTTGGACACAGGTATTAGATAAATAAAAACGATAACACAAAAACAAATAATGCCAGCTACCAAGTGGCCCTGTCAGCAAATCACTCGACTGAGTGAAATAATGCAGGTAATCTTTTCTCACCAAACAATGATTATAATAAATTTCCCTGAAACACAACAGAAACCATCCCTTTTCACAGGACACCGTCCACAAAATGGAAGCTGGTTCAGCGATTGAAACGGGTGCAGATAAAATATATCTGAGGAGGTCAACAAGGTGCCATCAGATTTACGCTTCCTGACTAATAATGAGACCCTTTGTTTCACTCTAAAAAGACTGTATTTTATAGACAGTACATATATTTGTGCACAAACAACAGTTTGAGGACGACTGACTGATTAATTGTCTGCAGACTAAGGAGGGAAAGTAGCATGACAGGCAGACATTGAGAGTATGAACATCAAAATGGTCGGCGTGTTCATTCTGATTGCCTCTAAAGCCCTGGGAGACCACTTAAATTCCCATTCCTGGCTGAAATTGGCCGCATCCTACAGCGAATTAGCTTCTCCCACGAGGCCATTTCTATAGGCCGTGATTCAAGGCGGTCACGCCAGCCTGCTGCTGACTTGAACTGAACCCTGCATGGGGCACACATATTTTGACCTCGATGATGCCAAATTCCAACTTTTCTGGAGCTCAAGATGATCTGTCACCCAACTTAAAGTAGCTTTCACAGTGATCAAAACCAGAGAAGGTGAAGACTTCCTATATCCCATCTCCCCAGCACACACATACCTAAAGTTTTTGTTTAGTTAGTTTGTTTATGATATAATCGAAAACCTGGAATCCTCAGACGGTCTGCTGCTTGCGACTTTCCACTATCTTCTGTCACTGGAACTTCATTCTAGGGTAATAAATTTAGAATTGCGGGTAATAAATACCTACATTTCTTCTCCAGATGCATTGCGAGAAATAGAGTACCTAATAAATCGGTGCTATAAGAGGTCATTAATAAAGTATATTGCATAAATTGAGCTTGAAAACCACCCACACACTGCTCAAAAACAGATTAGTTTTAATAATACCAATACCAATAATAATAATACCAAATAAACACAGAAAAAAGTCTTTTGTGGTGACAAATTTGAAATTCCAAAAATTGTTTGAATTACTATGATTAATTATCTGAGAGCTAAAATAGAAAACACTGCTTCAGGAGGCAGCACTGACTGAGGTGTTACTGTACTCGCTGGTTTCCTGGAGAAATCAGGCTGATAAATTGTGTGGATACACCGGGATTTCGATGTATTTAACATTTTAATGACTTCTGTATTTTCCTTTTTTGTCTTCCTTCTCCTGGAGTGGTGTGACGTGCAGCATCATAGCTGCCAGGTGTTTTTGCACCCAGTAAAAACCAGCAGATGGCTTTCTCATGAACACACTGCTTTGGCACGATGGCGAAATCCTGCATCCCACCTCACCCCGTCACTCATAAGCCTGTGCTCAAAGGCTGCTTGAACCATGTCAAGGTGTTTTTCACACTTCAAAGTGAAGCTTTCAGACGTCTCTCAGGTGTCCCTAAAGGACACTCACCATGGTCAGCGCTGAAGCTGAAAAGCCTGTCTTTGCTGCAACATCCCTTCCTGAGTCTTTGGCTGTTGCATGAGCGCTCCTCAGAAGCGCCTTTTCTTTCCACCAATACGCACCCTTCCGCCATTCATTTTCACAAAGTAGTTTGAGCACTAAAGCAAATATATGAGTGTTTGGCTCGTGTCCTCCACAGAAAAGAAGGAGTGGCTCATATGTTTCACTGGGCAAAATGAGATAAGTCTCACAAAAATGAAAAACATCTCAGCACAAACAATTTCAAACATATGAAATGACTTTAAATGATGGACTATTTGTAGCATTAAGTATCTTGCAAACTATTTATGGCTTCATGTTAACCACATAACTTGCAGTGCAACTACATCAGTGTTTTTTGAAACTAACTCGTAAAAAGATGAGCTGCTTTGGAAAAAATAAACTAAGTAATGTCATTTGTTGTTATGATATTGTTGCCGTGTTTAATTTAGCCTGGTGATGATTCAGTCTGGCAAACCACGTTATCCTTAACCCTTTGCAACCACTTGAAGGACATTACCGTCGTCCTTTTTGGAAGCATTATACATGTTTTCTTACTTGAAATGCAAAGATAAACTCTACATAGGATTGAACAGAAAATATTAAATGGCACTTTCATAATTTGAGTTAATAGATGTACCTTTTACTTGGAGTGAAATCATAACTTAGGCCGGTCAGTCGGGAACAGTGTCGCCCTTTATGGCCCGCACCGAGGGAGTCAGGGTACTGTCTTGACTACCGAGATGAGAAGAGTGGAGCCTATTTGACCGTTCACACCTTTCATCAGCTGTCAAACCCTGGTAAAGGTAACTGGCAGTTGCCTTTTTTTTCTATTTATTATTTATTTATTTATTTGTCCTGATTTGCATATTTTGTTATCTGTCTTTTAGTATGTGTTACAACAAAAATGTATTATTATGTACTGTTTTCCTTGCAGTGCTCAGTATCGCTCTTTCCCATCCTAGCTTATCCCATTCTAACCTCTTATTGCTAGATTACATTTTGAGTCATTTTTTGTTATTTGGCAAATACTTTTAGGGTGAATAAACTTGTTTTTGCATCTGCAACAGCTATCATACTTCCCTGAAGACAAAAAGGCAAAGGATGCTTAGCGTCAGCTAACCTCTGAGGATATTCGGGAGGAAAATATTATGCATTGGGGGATCACCAGCTTGGAAAAGTGCAATTGCTTTCGAAAGCCATTTTAAGGTTTCTAATGACCAATCCATAATTAAAAAGAGCCTCCTTCTTCAGGCATTTTCAAAACTACCTCATCAGGTCAAGTCCAAACTATATCAGTCTAGCACTAAACCGCAGGATCCACACAGCATGCAACCCTCTCTGTCTCTGCTGTCTGTGTGACAGAGCATCATATATGTCACTTTTAAATTATTCACACCTAAGATTGTTTAGGATATTGAGCCCGACCTCAGGTGGACCTGCTGGGAGACAACAGATGAGTGTGGCATATCTTGCAGCTTCCAGCAATGAGTGTGGCCCAGTGTTTGGACCTCCAGTCCTCAAGAGCCACAGCCTCTTCTGGCTTCTGAGTGACCTTTCAATTACTGGCCGATTTGCCCCCAACACAGCAGCTGGGAACAACTTATTGTCCAGATAATTGACTTCAATCACAACAGGGAGTGCTGAGTTTAAACAAAAACCTGCACGCCCAGGGGCCCATGAGGACCATTGGCTTGGAGCGAAACACAGCACTTCCAGCTGGTCCTCAAGCACCTTTTTTCAAGGGAGACGACTTGTAGGGAGACACTGAATAATTTCCATGCACATTATGTGCAACTGCTCCATTTTTACTGCAGCGACAGCACAATTTTAGAGGGCTGTTAGGCAGGGGGCAGCAGCGACTGGGGGGGGCCTGCTCCTGAGCTCACTGTGAACCCATCCAAAGTCTACCCACAAACTACATGCCTGCCTGCCAGGACACATGCCTTTGCTCGCTCTCCTCCTGCGGTGTGGCAGCTACTAAATACATTTAAAAAAGAAGAAAATAAATGTTTGCTAACTGACAGTGTAGTCAGTCCAACGGAGGAACCCCTGGAAAATGTTAAAAATGTATCTCGTGTCATCTGCAAGTGCTTCTGTTTGAAAAGGGCTCATCTCATTCTGTTTCTGCGTTGCTATGGAAGCAGAAAGCCATCAGTAGAGGCCCTGGTATGAATGACCCTTGTGGTGGCACCTTAATCCACTGACTTGCTGTTATGGTTGGACAGCTCATCCAGCTGGAGCTTAACATCTTTCTGCTTTACACCTGTAGAAATGTCTCAAACCTACTCACCGTTCAAAAGGGTCCTTTTCAGGCAGCGTACGTGACTTTTTTAGCTGCAGCTGCTTAGCATATTCAAACTGCTCACTGCAATTTTCCAGCTTATATCACCGAGTGTTTAACTCTATCAAATGAAGCTCGGGTTTTCTCTTGGGCTGTAAACCTTATGGTTTCAAACACATGTCCCTAACAGCTTCATTGCCTGATGGCACTGGCCTCAGCGGGCCTCCGAAGGCCTCATTTCCTCTTCGAGCTGGAGTTGGCACCATACTGACTTCCACCTCCATGGGACTCGCGGGACAGTGCCAAGTGGAGGGGGAGAATTCCCCTCATGATGCAGTCAACACCAAGATCTCAAATCACAAACCTTTGGTGTTTAGAATGAGACAGGCAAGGAGGCCTTCTGGCTACTATGGGAATTCCTAACCGATGCACAGAGGATGCAGCAGGTTCCATAGCAGTTAACAGTGGGAACTTGTAACCCAAAGGCTGTCAGTTCGGTCCCTGCCACTGCTGTAGAACCCTTGAGATACTTACCAAGAATTGCTCTTATGAGAATACAAAGCCGTACCGCAAATACTGCCGTGTCAAAATACTTGGTCAAATACCGAAAAAAGCTCTGAATAAAAGCATCGCCTAAGCAACAAATTAACAGTAATATCTGAGCACCTAATGCCTGTCCTTTGAAAATAATGTTGGTTAAAAAATGCCTGTGTCATACCATACCTTCCATAGGGTCATTTGCTAAGCAAATTAATATGTAAACTGCATTGTTAGTTTTGTATTATGCATATAAATACTCAAGGTGTTATTGCCACCCACACGTAAAAGGACACCTTTACACGCCTCGCTGTTGGAGGCCAAATAAATCACAAAATGAGCTGTGAAGTTTTGCCTCAAAAACAGATCTGAAGTTACACCAAAATCCTGTTATCAGAATATATGGGTTGACCTTCCAAGCTACTGCTGGGTTCTTTAAGAATGATGATACCGGTGACAAGGATCTACGGTCACGGTGTGTCATGCCTCATATATCCTCGGAAAATGTTACAGCTTCACAGAAGCTTGCCAAGCACTCTTCTCACCACTCCCCTGGCGCAGGGAAACATCACGTCTCTGGGAAGGCCAGGCTTGGCTTCGAATGCCATGTCGCTCCATGTCGCGCTCCCTTTATGAGTCCACGGGCCCTGTAATTATTTTTCTGCCGTTCCTCTTTTCCGTCTTTCCCTCAGAACTGTAATTACGAGGGGAAGGAATTACATGTTTCGCCTCTTGCGTGTATTCGGAAGTGGTGCCCTCTATTAGAATTCACATTTGGCAGGGCAGTGGAGGGCAACTTTGATCTATTAGGACAGAACTCTGAGCACCGACAAAGACTCTGTGTAGCCCGATTATAAATAGACATTAAATGAAATTGTTCCAAAAATTAAACTTTTTTGGAGCAGCACGATCTTCTGATGTCAAAGAAGGGATTCAGTACAAACCCAGGACTTAGGAGAAAGTTTGTGACATGTTGCGATATTAAAGCACGTAAGATTTGTTTCTTGCTTCGGTTTTGAAAAAAATGAAATTTTACTCCCAATGTTGTCGGCATACAGGCTTATATATGTATAGGCAGTGGCCCGTGATATAAATTCCCTTACTGAATAGTGCAAATAATGTTTTTGGAGAGCATGAGCAGCTACTGTTTTGCTGCACATGAATAATAAAGAGAAAAGAAAGTGGGGCCATTATTTTAAATATAACGTAGAAAAGTGTGTCTTGGGTGCATCCACTTATCATTTAGCAACTTGCTAAACAAAGCTCAAGGCATAAATATGCAGGTTCTTTTTTTTCGAAATGGAAAAAAAGTGATTTTAATTTTATGTCGCAGTGAGTAGATTCTAAATGCTTGAATTTCTGCCAAACGCTCTTAGGTCTTTCATCTGTGGCAGAGTCTGGTTGGACACAGTTCATTCTGGCAGGTAATTTTTAGGTGGCAGATTTAAATTTCCTGAAACGTGTCAGAGTATATCGAATGATCACAGGCAATCTGCAAATAAACGCACTTGCTGGACACCGGGCCGGGGAAACTGGGCAGCCGTAACGGGAACGCTGCGTAATCCAGACATGGTCCGAATCAGCGGAAGCGGAACGGCTGCGTTCAGCAGGTTGTTTTCTCGAAAGTGAGGCGGAACGGTGCCGTGCTGATCCAGAGAAAAATACGCCACAACGATGCCAAACACTCGGCCAAATGGACGGACTCGGTGGCAAAACAACGCTCCAGCGACGGGCTGGCTGATAGGGAAACCTCTAGCAGCATGGAGCATTAGTGGATCTCCACCTTCTGTTGAAAGTTTGTGTTCAAACTAGAGGTCCAGTTTAACAGTCTTTTAACTACCAAACGCCCCCGTGCACAATATCACACACGACTGCTTTGCAAATCAAATTGATGCCGCCGAATATTCAGTTTCTTAATTCGTGTTTCCTGCTGCATATTAGCATTTTAAACCACCGTGCAAGACGAAGGGCAAATTTACAGCGTTCAAAGAAAGACAAGGCAGTAGGCAGTTCACAAGCAAGAGCCTTCTGAAGATGATTGACGGCCTGGCAGATCATCCCCGGGCAGACGCGGATTACATCGGCCCCTCCCACCTCGAAGACCCGGTGCTGCCGGCTCCATCATACTGCCGAGTCTTGTCACATCAGCAACCAGACTTGCTGTCCCTTCTCTGTCTAGCCCGAGCGGACGCCCGCAGCGGGGTGGGGGGGCCTGGCGGTCCTGACGATTTATGCACGTACGCGAAAGCCAGGGATGCAGATCCTCGAGGTCAAGCGTCGCTTCACCTTCCTGTCCCTTCCCAACCCCGATGGTGGACTCTTTCCATCGCCCTTGCCACAGCCCCGATGCTCACACCCCCACCCCCGCTCCAGTCAGCGCAAGACCAGGCTTCAGCGTATCAGCACCAACCTAGGGAACATTTGTGGGATTCCTGCAGGAGCCTCATCCACCCGCACTCATCCATTGGATGAAAACTGACAGAACTGGGACTCATTAGAAAACATGGCAGGAGCCCAGAAATGACATGGCTTGCTGCAGTGCTCACAAAGCGCGCCGCTTCTGTTGGGTAACAGTGGTGATGGAAAGCGCTGAGCCTGCCAGCGCTACCAGCCCCCCTCTCCGATCTGCACCCCAGACTGAAAAGACAGCAGCCTCCATCATTAGAGCACCTCACAATCAGACTAAAATTCGTGCATCTACACCACGGCTGGCCATTATCGCAACCCAAATGGGGCTGAACCCCAGGCCAGGCACGCGAACGTTATGTTTTCTGGTGCGGTTCCGAAAGTGCAGTCGCAGCCATTATTTTCTCCGTGTTTGATTTGGATTCCTTTCTCTTTCTAAATGGGCCAATTACGTAATTGAACATTTTAAATATGGCTACAGTTAGTCATAAGATGGTTTTCGGTGCTCTTAATAGTGTAGTATGTTTGGGATGAATTTGAAAAGTTGGGTCAGTCGCTAAGGCAGAGTTGCAAGAGGAATGCTTGGTCTCAGCTTGGCCACCCTTTGGCACTGCGTTCCCTTCCCGTGAGGCCGTTTTTTTTTTACACATTGACTATACCGAGCCCATTATCTTCGATGCCTGAAGATGTGTGGAAATAGCGACAAAATGGTATCTTTGGCCCCCCGTCAATATGACCCCTACTTCCGAGGCCATGTTTTTAAGACACTCGCAAAAGACCCCAGCTGCCACTGCTGACCATCCACAACTCGAGGGAGAGTCGGACTTTTCATCGTGGGTCTGCAACTTTTGACACCCAGCTGACTCAGCTGTAGATAGGTAGACCTTTCTGCAAACATCCACCTCTCATTGTTCCCTCAATCCAAAAAGGCTTATGCCAACCTGCCCCCCCAACGCACAGAAACAAACACAGCCTGTGTCTCTGCCTACCCTGTGGTCCGCGGGTGCCAGCTGAGGCTCATCACCGCTACACTGGCCGTTCCCCTTCCTCACGCCCCCAGCCCCCCAGGACACACCCACATTTTACTCTGTCGGCAGCAGAGGAGGGGCCTCCGACCGGCTTGCCTCCCTGACCGCCAACCCCGGTAACGCAGCTTCTCCATTTTGTTTCTCTCCTTATCCATGCGCATGATAAGACAGGCCAGTCTACCCATGTGCCGCGTTTCCTTCAGTGCTAGTGCGGCCACACCATTTACGTAATGCAACAAGAAACCCAGCGTAGTGCTGAGCTGCAAACATGGCATGTGGTTACTTGGAAACCACTAAAGAAAATCATGTATCGTGTGGAAAAACAAAATCACACAGAAGGTGGCTTATTATTGGGTCCTTTGTCATTACACATGCACTACACTAAATATATCTAAATAACTACCTAGATAATATACATAAGAGGGGGGCAGTAAGTGGTATTTTGATTAGAGCCACTTCCTTGAAATAAAAATACCCATAAAAAGACAAAGGTTCAAATCCACCCTCCTGCTGCAATACTCTAAGGTACCCTCAACTGACGAGTACAAGTTACCTAGTTGTACAAAAGCATAAAACATTTCAAGTATACTTATTAACCTAACATTCGAATGAGTTTCGAAAATGCATCAGGAAAAAGGAAAAAGGAAAAAAATAATAACAGTGATTATACTGTATATTGGTTAAAGATGAGAAGTTCTACCCAACAAGTAAGTCAAATACAGTGAGAATGTCATTGCAGATTTCACATGTGAACTTAGAGCTGCACTTTTCAACAAATGCAGCTTGGCATCATTGGTGCTTTTATATAGATAAATATACAGCCGTGTATGAACCTCTTTTGTAACCAACAGGTTTTTCCTGTATTTTCTCCCAGTTCCACAAGGATAACTTACAGCGCTGTTGGTGAGGATCCCAATTCCCCACACACTATTATGAATCCTTACAGTCATGAATGTAACAGTATTATCATATCACATTCTTGGCTGACATGTGTAGAGTTTATTGTTTTAAGGTTTAATTCCATGGGACCATGATGTAGGACCCCTGAAACCTGAAGATGTATATGTACAATTAAGACTAGGAACACCTTCATCGCCCCTGTGAATGCCTTTAGCACACACCCACAGAAAAGGGGTATCAGTACCGCTGGGTTCATGACTCAAAACAGCACAGCAGGTTCTAAACCCCCATACAGGTCCATTCATCCACATGCGATGCATGATCTTTGGGTTTTGCAGTAAGGCTCCGAGAAGCCATTTTCACGCTGCCCATGTTCAAAAAGAGCACGTTCATTAACACGGCTACATTATCAGCGACACGCAATTAACCCACCTAGTGATTCCGCACAGACAAAGGGGGAGAGTCACTTGGCAGATCATATGTCATATATTCATATTTCTTCCTTCAACAGGGTAACATTAGATCCTAGTGAAGCGCATGTCTGCCATCAGCTCCCTGCAGCCAGGGGCAAACCCTGAGATGCCGGATGCTCGGGCAACATTTACCGTGGGTTTACACTGCTTTTCCCGCACATTTACATTTATTCACACACTTACTGTCTGCACACCTTCTTTAAACAGGATTAGCAAAGATGACATGGCATTACAACCGGGGTGGATGTCCACATACACTTGCTTTCAGACAATAGGGTTTTTAATATGTGTCCATTTTTTTCTCCATATTCTGAGAATGATGCTCTTCTGACGACAATTAAGATTATTAAAAAGGCAGCATTCGATTTTGATCGGAAAAAAATCCAAATTACGATCTGTAGTTGTACGTTCGTGTGCACTATATAATGAACGTAAAAATATACAGCAAATGAAAAAACTCTAAAAAATATATCTATAATGAACAAGGTCCATATGCAGTATGGTGTGGGGTCGAATAATCGCGCGTAAGAGCCTGATCAAAGTGCAGCCGTGCACGCGCTGAAGTATCCGGATGCGACTCGAGTCCATTGATAAGCGAGTCGATCGAGTCGATCGATTAAGAAACCAGGAGACTCATCTCGCTCTCCCGGTCTCTCTCCCTCTCTCTCTCTCTCTCTCTCTCACACACACACACACACACACACACACACACACACACACACACCCTGCGCACAGTGCGCATGCGCGCCGGTGAGACAAAGAACTCGAGCAATTACTTAACGAGACTCACCCATTCATCCGCTCACGCGCTCACCCACTCAGCCGTTCATCTGCTCATTCATTCAACCGCTCTTCCCTCCAACATAAATCGCGTTTTGTCCGATGGAGACGCGTTGAAAGCCCCCACCCCGTTTCTCATATTGTCCCAGGCGTGTGACAGGCTATGGATCATATTCATATTTTAATACTTTAATATTGCCCAAATAAATAATAAAGCCCCGTTCTCCCTGAAGAACGTAAGGCGGACCGTTTTACACACTATAGATCACTCGTTTCATTCGGATGTACTTGTATAGGAGAAGGTGGTGAAAAATAAATGCTTTTAGAAAAAAGAAAAAAGAAAAAATCCAGGAATAGTGGAGTGTGGAGGGTGCGCAGCAGACTGGTGTGTCACACCCCCAGACCGACACAAAGGGGTGGGGTGCTGGAAAACATCGATATCAAATAAGAAAATGCATTATAGACTATTTGTACCTCTTTTTGTAAAATGCGCGTTTTCTATATGAATCGTCCCACGTTCTCCGCGAGAATTTCATTTTCCCCCTTTTTTTTCAATTCTCAACATCGCAGCAGCGAACTTTCTCATGTCTCGGCACATTAATATCTATCGTCTGGGGGAATTTTTCCTTTTATTGTCAGCACACTGTCCCTCACAAATGTCATCTGTGCAAGTGTTTCTGTGTGAAACGATGAGAAAGTGTGTGAGAGGGAGCGCACACACCCCTTTGTGCGACCATCTTCTCACATGAAATCCACATTTCTGAGACGGGCTGAGCAAAATTACACGAAGGTTCTGAGCATCACCCCATCGAATGTGTCTTAGAGAATTACCGCACATTTTGCTCTTTGCTCATCGTCTGTGTGTCAAATGTCATATTAATCCAAACGAACCCAAAGTAGCCAAGTGGACGCGTGAAAAACGGGGATCTTTCCTGTCAAAAAAATCTCAGACAGTTAAATGGAAATAAAGCGCGAGGGGAGCAAAAGAGGCGGACTGCGGGCTCGAGGGATGCGCTTACCGTGCTCTGCGGCCCCCGGCTCGGCGTGTGCGCGCTCTGCGGTGCGGTTCCAGCGGCTCTCTCCGTGCGCTCAGTGCCTGTGCCCGGCGCGCTCTCCGTCTGCGCGGTTCTCTCTGCGTCTCCCGCACACGCGCCGGGGCTGTGAGACTCTGCGGCGCCGCGCACCGCCCCTAGGAGGCGCTGTGGAGCCGCCCGCCGGGCCACGGCGCGACCACGCCACGCTGCACCGCGCCACACCGCTCACTTTCCCCCCTTTTATCCCCGATTCCTCTCGCTAAGGGTTAATTCTAAAATCATTTGACCTTGGAGGCAAACATGCCGGGACGCCATGTGTGAGGTTTCCATGTCAAGTACGAATATGTTGTGAAATCATAATTTCATAACCCAGTTATCATTTAGGTCAGGAACATATAACATGGTCGTATGGAGAGCAGAGCACACAGACACCCTTTGCTCCTACAGGGGTTGTGTGAGTTTGTGAGATGTGTTTGTTTCGTCTTATGTAATGATGTCTTTTTTTGGAACGCGTGTAATAAACATGAGATCCGGGTGACATCCACGCGTGCCTGACGTGTGGAAATGCTCCAGGTAGTCGTACTTGTAGGTATCTGATGAAGGTTTAGTCAAAGAATTTTAGCACAAGCCCCCCTCCCCGCCTCCACCTCCCATCCCACACACAGATACACACAGGGACACACACGCCATCCTCAGCTGCGTATATCCGCGCTGCATTTCTCACTTATTGACCATTTTTGGAATATTTTGCCGTATCTGTTAAACTGCCATCAATCTGAGGAAAGGGTTGTAAACAGGATTATAAACCAAATTCTACACGCCATTTTTAAACATCGTGCGCCGTGTTCCACGCACTTTCGTGTAGTACCGTCTGAAAGAGCCCAGCCAGAGGATGTCTGAGCACATGTGTACTTAGCTAATGTAAATTCACTATGGTACGTTTACACCTAAATTTACATTAGTTTTTTAGCAGCTGTTTTTCTCCATTTTTTTCCCTACAATTATTATTAACCAGTATTTAGGTGACACTTTTATGTGAGGTGACTTTCAGGGTTGGATACACTACAGTAATGCAAGTAGCGCAATGCAAGCACACACACACACACACACACACACACACACACAGCAATATAGATTCACCAGTTCACCAGACACACGCAGTTTGTACACCTGTTTACGAATTTACCACAGGTAACTGCCAGGTGAGTCATTTCCCAAAGTCAAAGGCAAATAAATGAAAGGTTTGAGGTGCTGATACATACCTTAGTTAGTTTAGGAAAAGCACCCTCTGATATTTCATCCAAATCCTCAACGAGTTCTACAGTTGTGCCACAGAGACTATCCTGACCTCCTGTGTCATGGAAACCGCAATACCTCTAACTGTGGAGCTCTGCAGGGGGTGGTTAAGACTATCCAGTCCATCACCAGGACTTCACTGCCCACCATCCAGTCCACCTATGACAAGCAATGTGTCAGGATAGCTTTCACCATCGCTATACATCCCTCTCACCCTTTCCACCCTCTGTTTTCACTGCTGCCATCCAGAAGACTCTATCACATCTTGCAGGCCAACACCACCAGGCTCAGGAAGAGCTTTTTCCCACAGGAGATCAGACTGCTGAATCCCGGAAGGCATAGGGACTGATCACTACCACTACCACTGACCAGCATCACTACTGACTGCTTGTACTGATTCTCTTATTATACCTTATTCATTTATCTGTTTATATGTCTCTTTACCAGATTATCTATTTGCTTATTATCTGTTCATCTATTTCTTTGCTTTATCTCTTCATCTACTTATCTATTCAATTTGTCTGTGCTGTCCTGTGCTGTCCAGGAGAAACTGCACTTTCTTCTCATTTGTACACTTGTAGAAGGGCAGAATGAGCATAAAATGAACCTTGAATGTTAAACCTTGACAGAGGTCACAGAGGGCACCTGTCAGAAATACCTGAGCATTATGGGTAGAGGTCTTCTGTTTTCATTATAAAACTAAGTGATAGCAAAGACTTCTGTTCATCTATGTGTTTCTTTTAATATAAATTTGAATCATTGGGGCAAAATAAGAACTAAAATTAAACTGAGTTTCACTGGTACATAGCTGGGAAATGACCTTCACACACATGAGCACACAAGTGGACTGGGAACGTGGAGATCAGGTAACGCCCCGTCTTCATATTGGGCTGTGATAGTTTTAAACATCTATAAAGGAAAATAAACAAACAGACAAGGTGAGCTGATACCCTTCAGATCTTGAGATGTTTTTCATTCATTAACTGCAACCTGAGTCTGAGCACATAGTACAGTACAGTAAAGTACAGTACAGTACAGCACAAAGACTGAGCTGGGTAGTGACTCCTAAGCGGCCCCTAGTGGTGAAGCAGTTTCTCCAGCGCAGAGGTAATTGGCCAGTTCTGCATGGTTGTGCATGAACTAATATAGTATTCATGCTCGCACCTTCATAAAATGAAAATAAATTACTTTCTTTGGCAGCCAAAAGCATAATCGGGCAGGGTCATCCGGCACAGAGCATCCTAACCCCCAGAACATTGCAGGATCCGATCCAGAGGACCTGCCAAAGACTCATCGGCAGATTCAGCCAATGACGACTAACACTCAGTAGTTAAAACTGAAAAATATTTCAGTTGACAACAAAATACCAAAGTTTCCCAGAATCTTGCATCAGAAATCAGCAGCCATGTGCACGTAGACAAACTACCCAGCAGGGGAGCTGGTCTATGGCGCTGCAGTATAAACACTGGCCACTGAGGGCTGGAGATGTTTTACACAGACGTCCAAAGGCTCAGTCTGAGTGTGTAAAAATGATCAAAACAATAACTGCAGGAAAATCATTTTTCTATAAAGACCATATACCGCGAAACACAGGACAGTAACTTATTACTGGCAGACTCCTTGGAAAGCATTTGGGTAAAACATGGTAAAAGTGGAAGAGTTAAATGAACTCGGAGGGAGTTAAATCCCCTGTGATGGAGCTTGTCTGAACGTGGTGGGATTAAATAAAGGTTTGAAGAGCTGCTGTTAGTGGTTTGACTGTGCAAATGTCCTGCCAAACTCCCTCATGGGCCTGACTGTGGACGTGCTTCAGAGATGGGGCTAGAACATGAGAGGCAAACCTGGGCATGAGCAACACGTTCTGTTCACCCATGTAACACCAGAAAATGGAAGCGCAGGGCTCCAGGACCATTAATCTGACCACCTTCTAAACTGCCACAGTTGCCAAGGACATTTACATTTATTCATACAGCTAAACCTTTTCTCTAAAGCAAGGCAAAATGAAAGGTTTGTATAGAAAACAACATTAAATTATTTATCACTTTAGACATCTGGGTATTTCGTACCAGAGCAGTTTGGGGAAAGTACTTTGTTCAAGGGTAGATAGATAGATAGATAGATAGAATGTAGAGCTAACTGAGGTAAGATGGACAGATACATATACAGTACTGTGCAAAAGTCTTAGGCATGCAGCTTCAATGTCTGTTGAGAAGTACAGGTAGATTCTTATCTACCATCAGGGAGGTTTCTGGTTGGTCCCAAATTCATTCTGCAGCCTGAGAATGACCTCAAACACCCACTCTCAGTCATACACAACTATCCTGAGCAAAAAGAACGAATCCTGCAACGGATGCTATGGTCCCCACAGAGCCCTGATCTCAACATGATCAAGTCAGTCTGGGAGGACATGCAGAGACGGTCAAAGTGTGCAGAAGAACTGTGGCCAGTTCCTCAAAATGTTTGGAAGAAGCTACCAACCTCTACCTTAAACTGCATACAAGTTTGCATAAGAGAACTGATGCTGTTTTAAAGGCAAAGGGTGGTTCCACCAAATATTGATCCGATTGAGGTTTTTTTTGTCTGCTGCACTTTTTAGAAGGTTTATTGATTAATAAGTATTCATAGCATTATTTTTGGACCCATCCTCGCTTTATAGCATTTTTCCCACAGGTGCCTAAGACTTTTGCACAGTACTTTATATGGTACATATGTATGTATACAGTATAGATATATAGAGTACATGTATACGAGTAGCTATATACATGCTGTATGTGAGCGATATGAGTAACAGAAGTGAAAAATATGGCAGTATGGCAGTGGCTCCTTGCTACCTGTTAACCCCAAAAAGTTACGTAGAGTGAAAGTTGCAGCATTTTCTGGACTACATGATCCCTGTTTGTTGTGGCTCCTCGAAGGTCTACCCGACAGAATCGTTTCATTTGTTCGACTATTCTTCCAAATCCTAGTGTTTTCTGTCTTAAGCACAATTTTGGGTGTCTTTAAAGATAGACCCGTCCTCTAGGTCCTGGAACAGAGCAGCACTCTGGGTAACAGTAACAACTGGGGAAAGTGGGAAATGCCACTGGTGTTGTGACCTCATCACATCAGATGGTTTCCTCTGTGAGCAAAAATGCCCAAAGTGTGCAGACAGGTCAGGCTGGTCTGATGGTTTTCAGATCGCCCCCTAGATGGCACCTGGTCTCCACATTGGAGCTTTGCAACACTTCAGTACATGTCACCTCTCATGCCTTTTTGTAATCATTGTAAAAGGGAAGACAAAGTCTGAGCTTGATTTTTATTCATTCTATTGACTGTAGAAACATAAAAGACACAGATCATTAGCTGTGACATTTTGGTGCTCAACTTAATGCATGTTTTCATTCCCACAATTAGTTTTTTCTTTGCTTTCGGCATAAAAGTCCCTGTTAGAGATGGCAGAAGGAAGTCAGACTTCCTATCAGAAGAGTTTTAATTATTATTTCTTAAAGAATTTGCAAGCAAAGTGAATATCTCAACACCTACATTAAATGTATTTCAGACATTCGTGGTTGCATTTTTGGCCATTTTTACGGGTTATCGAATGGGTGACATTCCTCCTGCATCCCAGTGAACACTGGAACAAAACTGCAATGTTGCAATGCAGACCTCCAGAGCCTGGATAAGGGAGAGCAGATCTTGCGGAGATGCCTCGCAT
Source organism: Arapaima gigas (assembly GCA_900497675.1). Lineage (NCBI taxonomy): Eukaryota > Metazoa > Chordata > Actinopteri > Osteoglossiformes > Osteoglossidae > Arapaima > Arapaima gigas. The sequence continues at coordinate 105,232 of UFQX01001041.1, forward strand.
TCTTTGCTTGCTTGAGAGGAAATGGCCTCGGCTTAAAACATTCAAACCCCTGTTTGACGTGCTCATGTGACACAGCAAATCTGACTTTTCTGCAGAGACTGACCCTACACCCACCCCCCTCAGAGCCGCTGGGTGCCTGTGCAGCGGAGGAATGTTCTAGCAAAAGATTATCGAAAAAGCATGCATGGTGCCTCCAAGCGAACATCTGCAGGCCAATTTGAGTGAAGGAACTTTCCAGAAGCCTTGCATAAACCGAGGCTGTATGTGTGTTCTCCAGCCAAAAGCTCTGTGTCAAGATGGAGCTAAAGAACACCCAGCCTTGAGCTGCAGAGTAGATAAAGGGCTCACCACAGGCAACAGTTGCAGAAAACACACAACTACTTGAACGAACACAGATCCAGGTCTCACACACACACACACACACACACACACACGCACACAGCAAGGCCAGAAGCTGTGTGATAGATTCTGTGCGACAGGTAAAATCATCAAGTGCTATTTGATGGTAGCACCACTCTGGGCTTCTTTACTTTTGCATTGTGTGTTTGGTTTTGATTCCCAGGCAAAGTGGCAACAGTTTATCGTTCAATCTGATGACCTTTGAACCCACTTTCTATTTGTTTCCTTCTATACAGCCCTGCCATTTCCTCTTTTTTTTCCTCACCGCCTATCAGCATGTATTAAGTTATAGGGAACATGTCAGGTCTCTTTGCTCACAAAAACCTGCAGCGTGTGAACATTAATGTGTGTGAGATCACGCACACATGGAGGTGTTTTTACAGGGCTGCCACCCCGGTTCAGCAGTAAACCAGGGCAAAAAAGTACCTTTTAGGATTGCTAGTACAGGCATGGAGCAGCTGGAATCTGATATGAGGTCCACTAAAACAATAAAAATGAAATTGTGTTAAAATTCCGAACCGTTTTGCTCTGACTCATTAATCTTTCCCTTCACCCCTCTAGTTACCAAAGAAGAAAGAGGTATTTCTGGAAATGTGGGGAATTCAAAGGAGTTTGTCTGTCATCTGGTTGCACAACTGCCAACCTGGAAGAATGTCAGAATGATGGGGAGGTTCGTATTGCCACAGCTCTGGGTGGCACAGCAGGTAGCAAAAGGGGGCTGAGCACCTGGGCTCTGAGGTCAGACGTGGGTTTCAAAACCCGGTAGGCATGGAGTCCACACGTTCTCTGTTACTTCCCACAGACCAACAACATGCTTTGGGTTGATCTAAGTTGTCCTCAGTTCGTATACATGTGAGTGAATGATCAGGGGTTTATCCTGCCCCACATCCTATGATCCCATAATAAAATGTGACCCTGCACCAGACAAACAGTCTGTGGCAGTGGATGGGTGTTTGAACCCAGAGAGCACACATTTGGTACGTGAGGACAGTGAGCTGATGTGGCAGACTGCAAAAAAGTGCCCTCATATATGCACAGTAAATATTTGATTCAGATGTTTAGACGTGGGAGAGTAAAACAGCTTTTTTAACTACGCTTGCCTCTTGGCTTTGTTTAGACATTGCACCAATGTTTAGATGTGCAGTATTTTAAATAGTTGATGTATATACTGCCCAATCCAGCACAGAGACGAGAGGTTTGTTGTTAGAGCCTATGTCCACCCAAAAAGGGTCATTTATCCTTAATAAAATTATATCCTGTATTTTATGCAGGTTACACCTAGGTTATATGTAAGGTTAATAGTGATCCATTGAGCAACAAAAGAATAATAGGTGTTTACAAGGTGGGGTCATATTTAGCAGGAAGGCTTTTAATCTCGTGACTTCATCCTTTAAATGAACTGGTGGTATTTGTTCAGCTCCCTGCCATACCTTCAGCTCTTTTAAAAAATTAATGAGGTTTTAGTTGAGCAAGGGCTTGTGGGTAGTGGCTCCAACAAATGCAGGGCTGGCTTGGTGACGCTGTGCGCACACGAGTCTTTCTGCCGTGTCCCTAAACCACACTGAGTGGAATCGCCGCCTGGAGCCTGGAGGCCCGGGTTGGTGGGGGTGGCTGTCAATCACATCGCTATGGTAACCCAGAGCCGGGCAGGAAAATAAGATCACATTTCGCAGCTTTGCCATCTGAAAGTAGCAGCGGCTCCTCTCTTGTGTCTGTGTTTTTCTAGACTCCCAGGACACTCTGATCAGATTTGGTCAACAGCTAATGATACAAATGATATGTTTATGGGCTCGAGCTCTTCCTAGAAAAAGCCAGCAGATGGTGTAATGGTTAGAGGTGCCATCGCCCACAAAAAAACTGCCAGGTTCAAACCCCACCTCCTGTACCATTGAATAAAATACTTCTGCTGCTACAGTAAGCATTGTCCACCTCTAGAAACACGTTTGTTGCTTTAAGTGTCAACTAGATGAATTAATGTTATGCTAATGCAAACCATGTATTTGTTTCCACCTTGTTTTATGCCCATGAATGTCCTAAAATCACAGCTCTTCTGTGGAATCTTGACCAAACAAGAAACAGGTGGGATTTTTGGCAACACCGCTGTCTGGTTCCCCCAGCTCTAATTATAGATCCTTTGAGTCTTTCTTCTGTTTGAAGCAACAAGGAAAAGGGCTTTTTCTGGAGGTCTTTGCAGCAATTGCTCATGGGGAATGTAAAAGTTTGTGGAGTGGAAAGGCCGGCCCACATCTTTTATCTTAGGTGAAGTCCAAACTGAGTAGGAAATGTTTGTTTTCCTCTTCCTGTCGGCGGGAGTCGGCAAGCTTGGCGGAGTACCCTGAAGTATACGTGGACTTGACCAGCACTTTGGCTGAGAGAAACAGGAAGGTCTTCGTGATCAGCAGGAGCAGGACGTGGGTGTGGGGGTGGGCTGTCAGAGTCTGGGCATTCGACTTGAGTGAGTGGGCCAATGTAAACACCTCCTGCACTGCTCAGCAAGATGTGGACACTGAGGGCATCTGACCGCAGCAGCACAGCCACTACTGAACAGCCACAGCTTTTCAGAGGAGACGCAGGTACGAGGGTCACCTGCTGCTTAAACACTTGTCACCATGGTTTCTGGATGCCATCCAGAAAAGGAGATGGCTGGATCGCCCAGGCCAGATGTTCACTTTATGACTGTAATGGCCCACATGGGTGACAATCGGGGAAATGCGGTCATTATCCCCCCATTTAGGTCTCAGCGCATCAGTAGCTCAAGCAGTTTTAAATAATGGCTTGTCAAGGTATTTTATTTTTCAGTGTCTATATCTATAAAGCAGAAGCTATATGTGCCCATTTGGTAATGTGCTAATAAAATTTGGAAAAGGTACATTTTGGGTAGCTTAGCGGGTAGTGCTGTTGCTGCACAGCACCTGCACTATTTGGGTATGCGTTTGAATCTGGTTCACCCTGTGTGGACTTTCCATGTTCTCTCCATGTCTGCACAGATCTCCTCTGGGTGATCCAGTTTCTCCCACAGTCCAAACATGTGCATTTCAAATTAACTGGCCAGTCTGAACTTCCCGTAGTGTGCGAATGGGTGTGCGGGCACCCTGCACTGCAACTGCAATGCAGATCCATAGCCTAGTGGCCATTTCTTCCAGAATGCATGGTCTGATATCACTTTTTTCTTTTCCACTTTTTCACTGGACTATAACTGGTGTGTTGGTCTCTGTGGTGTCCGCCTGTTGAACAACACTAATACTTATGTACTGAATGCCAGCACTTCAAGGGTAAAACAGTTTTGTGATAATGTGTTATAACAGTTTTATATTGTGTTATAACTATTAACCTTTCCACTTTGTGACCTGGTCAGCACTGGATAACAGCTATTCATGGTATAAAACACCACCAGCACCATTAGTGTGGCGATGATAAAATGCAATAAAATACAAAACAGAGATTTTGAAAATTATTAAAAACATCCTGTGATGTACAAATGCATTGTATTTTATTGTATATAGTATGCAGATTGTTTAATCTGACTGCTTAGAATAAAAAACTTCATGGAGGAAATATGCGGTATTATTACAATTTATGCAGTTATGCAATGGTCTGGTGTCCCATGTAGGATGCATCCTTATTAGCTTAGTGCCCTGTGCATCCAGGATAGGCCCCGGACCACCGCAACCCTGACTTGAACGAGCAGTCAAAAAGTGAGAGAGAGAGTGAGTGTGTTCCTGAAGTTATTTTAACAAGTGTATGATTTTTGAAGAAATACAATACCTTCTCTGCATTTGAATTTTTTAATTTCATAGTGGGCTGGTTACACGTTTGCTAGCTATGTATTTTGTGAAAATGTCTGAGGGGGTTTTTCCACTACTGAAATAAACTTGTGCAATTTCATGTTTTGAAATGCTGAGCAGTTTTTTTTTGCTTGTTTTCATTTAGGGCTTCTTAAAAAGTTATGAAGGAATTTTGGTGCTATCCATTTTATGACAGAACAAATATGTATTTCCTCATTATGACTGAGTAGTTTAATGAGCCTCAGCAAGGGGTCTGTAACTGACATTGTGTGAGGCTTGTGAGGCTTTTAGGCAGTCAATTCGTCCCGAAACTTTGCGGAAGGCAGAGAGACACTCGGCGAGCCATTTGGTGTCCTTTCAAATGCACGATTTGATGACGAGAAACCAATACCGCAAACCTCAACGTACCAGTGGTCCACTGTATTACTGTTCTCTTCATATTATTGCTCTTATTATCATTTGTACAATGGAGAAGGATATGCCTTTGTGACCCAAGACGCAACCCACAGCACCATCTTGGCGACACCGAGCTTTCTGTTCAGAAACGAAAGGGAGATTTGCCCTTTTCTCCATCTCAGCAGCGCCTCCCTGCTGGGAGTAGCTCCAAGGCCATTGTTACAGGAATGCGAGGCTCTGGGGGGGGTGGGGGGGACGTGCAAGCATGTGGGTCAAGGGTCATTGGAGTGACATGGGCCAGGTAGCCCCGCTAAAAGAACAATGAGGCTGTGGGGTGGGCTGTGAGGGATACCCTATCTCTTGGAGACCATAGTGCACGGCTGTTAATGTGACACACTCCTGTACAAAAACGTAGTAAATGTTTGGTAAAGTTACTCAATAAATGTGACGGATTAGAAAATGTAAGAATTGCAACATACCACAACAGAACAGCATGTGGCGTAATGTTTAGAGTCATTGCTTTGCTATGAAAGGATCAGGTTTGGAATCCCATGTCATCCTATAGTACCCTTCATTGAAGCCCTTACCACGGATTACTACAGTAAAAAGTAGCTCGCTATAAAATCGGCAAATCACTTTTGAGTAGCTTAGCATATGAACTTAATACTTTAATTCCCCTTGTACAAAAACATGAGAGAAAAAACCATAAATATATTATTGTTCCAAAAACTATACACACCTACATCATTTGTATATATAATTTCACACTGTTATGTCGATTCTGAGAGATTTAGTGTCCAAAATTTGTCCAAAGCATCTTTTTCTGTACTGATTATATTCTTTCAGGAAATTCAATTTCTGAGTCATCAAGAATGACAGAAGTGAAAATCACAAGGGTTATATTGACATTTAATATAAATGTACCACTAACACTGTTATGTACAGAAATATGAATTCCCCAAAAGAGGTGAAAATGTATCTTTGTTGATGGCTTTATATGATGTACTGCCAGTCAATCCGAATTAAACATTATTATAAATTATTATAAATATGACATGTGCATGCACAGGGGCTGGAAGTTGACAGAGAATATGTTCTACTTTACTTTTCATTTTCTTGGAATAATTTGTACAGGAACTGTAACTTAAAGCCCAAAGACATGGCTGAGAGGATCCACCTGGCTCTGTCCAATATCACACACAGGTCTCCTCTCCTTCTGGGCTTCCTCAGGTGGAACTGCACACTTTTCATTCATCAGCCTTCTTACCACAAAAATGCAGAAATTTTAATTGTGGTCACTGATGTTCTTCTCTGTTTTGTATCACAAGTAAATGGTTAGGGTTCATTTGTGATGACATTACTCTTCCTTCAAATCTATAATTTAGGTCTTGGAAATGGGACCAAAGCTTATGTACAGTCTGTAAAGTGGTGTCACTTCTGAGCCAACAAACTGGAATAAACAGTGGCCTCTGTGAGTGTTTTCTCAGGCTCCCTAGCTGGAAGACATTGTTTTTTTAACTAACCTCCCTTTGCTTCCATTAAAAACTAAGGACTTCAGAACTGTGCAGAGCACAACAAAGATGTTCTCATGATTTTGCTGACTACTAAGAAAAGAAGAGCAAATCCCATGTTACAAACTACCTGTATGGAAATTGTCACAACTTGTTTGTCTTTGCTTGTTTTACAAAACATTAGCACGAATTTCCTTCACCCTTTGGGAGTTGTTCTTACCACAGAGCCTGTGTTTTCCTCATTATGACATTTACTATTGAATAAAGGCATGTAATAAATAAACTATAGCGTCATAAATTATTTATGTTTTTCTCAAAAAAAGGAAAGCATTTAAACATTAACATCATGTAGGAATAAGGCCTCCAAACATCGTTCTGCCATCCTCAGTCCCAGCCTTAATTTTCTGCATAAACCCAGTGCACAACTTTTAAGTCTTTCATTAAATAAACAAATAAATAGCTATATTCAATAGCATTAAATATATTATATTTTATACTGCACTCCAGTATCACTGTCACATCACTTTCCAATGTTCTTTTCCAGATGCCTCAATATCTGTGACCATGACTCCCTTTTAGATGCTGTTACCCTGCATACTGGCTCCAGATAAAAAGAGCGTCAGAAGATTTTATAACCTAAAGGTGTTTATGACAAAACTGCTGTATTGGTTACCGGTCTTAGACAGTAAACGGTACTGTATGTGTTTCTAGAGTAATGAGATGAAAAATTTATTGTGCCTTCCTTTTGCCTTGCTGCCATGTCAGTACAGCATCATATTTCATTGTAAAAGGAATCTTCAGTGTTGAAAACATGACTGTTATTTTAATTATTTATTTTTTGGGGGGAGGCCACACTGGGAAACCATGTTAAGGACGTTCTCCATTATAGTATTTCTTAGTAAAAAAAAAGTCGCTATATATCTCTTTGCTGAGGGACTTTTCCGGTAAATCTGAGTCTACTGTAGTCTATAAAGCCTGTTGTGCATAGCAAAATAGCCAGTTGTTTTAGCTGCTCAACAGTATTTTGCATCTTGAAAGGTCTAAATGGAATAAGTACATTTTATATAATGAATAAATTCTCTGCATTTTTTATTGAGAAGAATATTTGTCATACAAACCACTATACAGATACTCTTTATACAGTACATATATAAATCATTGTATGCATATAATAGTGAATAGTGTGTAGAGATAAAAGTTTTTCTTAACAAAGTGACACCGTGTTTTAATATTTGAGCACAGACAGTGATATATGAGTTGTGTGTAAGTTATGTTTAAGCAGCGCATCAACACCTTGTGATGCCACCTGAGGGAAATGAATGGGGGTCTCTTCTAGCTCTGTGTTGCCCCTTGTCCTGGTCCTTTAGTTACAGTATCCATGCAGGTTCTCTGTAAGCACAATAACACCGGCACAGCCAATGGGAGGTGGAACCCCTACGGCTTATTCTTCTTCCCTTCTTCTCAGTGGCGAGTTTTTTTTCCTCCCTTCTGCCTCCAGGTGTTTTCCTTTTTCAGTTCTGATGAATTTTATCATTTCTCTCCTGAACTGTGCTCCTCCCTCCGCGGAGAAAAGTCGTCTGTATATATTTTTAAAAAGTTTTGATAAAGAGCGCAAAAACACCATTAGTTCATAATAGTTGCGTATTATAAAATACACGAGGAGCAATTTTTTAAAAATCTTTAGAAGAATATAGTTCAAACATGAATAAAAGTAATAAAAGCAATAGATGTGAGGCTGTGGGGGGTTGCGGGTCCGAGCGGGGGCGGAGTCAGCGGGCCGTTCAAACCTCTGTGGGCGGGGCTTCCCCGAGCGCTTTACTCCACATCTTTCTACACACTTGAGCCCGCACTTCAGAGCGCATTTCACTGTACATTTCAGCGCACGCCGCCAACTTTGCGGATCCCCTCCATCACCCTCCATCCCGCGTGTGTGCGCCCGTGTGTGAGCGTGTGTGTGTGTGTGTGTGTGTGTGTGTGTGTGTGCGTGAGTGTGTGTGTGTCCATGGGAGAGGAGCTCCGACCGGAGCGCCGCCGCACTCTGTGACTTTACTACTTCATTTCTCTTCCCACCGTTTGGATGAATCTGTGCATCTGTCTCCACATGGACACCGGGACACATGGTGGCCCCGAAGAGCCCTGATCGGCAAACCAAAAGGCTTCTCTGGATTAAAGTCGCCTTTCCTCCGTCCTCTCCGTGAAGAATGATGTGAAAGGACTGAAATAATAAAGAAAAACATTCACACATGGTCCTGCTGCACGGTTTTCACACACTTCCCACTTTGGATTAAACCCACAAAGGATATGGATAATTTCTTTACTGTGGTAAGTTTGCGAATCTCTCATGGATGTGAATCCAGCATGAAAAACATGTGAAGGTGAAGTAGGCTGGTGGTGGTATGAGGTGCAGATGTTGTGTCAAGAGGGGAAACTCATCCAGTTTAACTTTTCTCCTTTTTCTCCCACTATGATGTGTCAGTGTCAAGTTGACAGATGTTTCCCTCTTTCCCCTCCTTTGTTTTCCCTCTTTTTCTGTACTTTTACTAACTTTGTGTCAGTGCCTGTTTGTGATGTTTGTGACCAGTCCACGCAATAGCTCTCCTGGACGAAGGAGAAGATAGTTGCCTAGTGGGACAAGCGCTCCTGGAAAAGTGCCCACACTAGCCCTACATCTTGGAATTAACTTTATTTTTTTTCTTCATTTTTCCATTCAGAGGTATAGCTATTTATAGAACTTAGAGAATATATGTTCCAAACTCCTTTGGCAGGGATTTTGTTAGCCCAGCTTAAGTTGAGCTAAATACACGTCCTCTTGAAAATAATGTATATAAGAGATGTATTTTCATTATGAAGTAACTTCAGTAAAAAAAATCCAAATTATTCACTATGATCACTAAGATTTTTTGTTCAATTTAATAAATGGTTTCAAACAGCAATATAGTGAAATTCATTGGTGAAGTAACATAAAAATCTTTGTGTATGAGATTCCGAGAATTGAACTGTGACTCTGAGAGAGTTGTGAAAACTGTGAAAACGCACCATGTGAGAAAGTGTCAGTTTGTGTGTCACCTGTGTGTCACCTGTGTGTCACGAGCTGACGCCACCTTGTTTGTGCTCCTCTGTTGACCCAGGCAGTGAACTTGCCAACCCGCTCTGTGTTATTACATGTTGGCTGGAGGGTGTGGATGAAAGCACAATATCACACATTTACTGTCTTCAGGCAGTATGATGAATCAATAGATCCATTGAAAATTGGAAGGAAAAAAACATTAAAATGGTACCGAATAACTGCAGGGAACTTGAGGGATATGTATTTATGCTCAAGTGTAGAAGCTTTTAAAATAAACAGCTGACACATTCTTCTGCCAGAATTGCAGGGCCGCCGTACAATAGTCTCAAATATCAGTCTCCTGCGTAATGTCTCCTAATCTTTTGGAAAACAAAGAAGTAGTCTTTAAGGAAAAGGGCACTTGATGAGGAAGTGCACTCTTTTAGAAATGTAAAGGACTTTTGGCTGCGGCAGAGAAAGTGTGTAATATTTTCATGTCTAAAGCTGGATAGGTGGGTCTGGGTGAAAGCAGAAGAAAGAAGAGCAGCAAGCTGAGCAATGATGTTCAACATTTTGGCACACTCTGTTACATACAATAAGTTTATTTTGTACCCTGTTCTCATTGCAGTAGAACAGGAGTCCTTAAGCTAGGGTCCTTGGACACCTTGAGAGTCTGTAGATGGTCTTCGCGGGGCTCTTTGAAGCGCAGGCTTCCTTTGACAATAGTGCTTAATGAAGGGAAATCATTGCTATGGTACTACTATGTATGACAATTCTGTATAAAGTTGATCAATTTCCAGGACAATATATTGGGCGCAATACTTTCTCAAAATTTATTTATGGGCATTTTTCTAGGGGGGGGGGGTCCTCAGATTTCATGGGATTCTTAAAGGGGTCTATAGCCTAGAAAATATTAATATAGTCTGCAACTGAAAGCATAAAAATGCATTTTGAATAAGAAATGCTGTCTTCCAGCATACACAGGCTGACTGAAATCCTGCTCCACATCCTTCATGTGCAGTTCCTTACCTTTATTTACACAGCAGGGTCACGCGGGTTATTATTTGTCAGCACTTGGGTAGTTGGTTGTATTTATTTGAAATGTACCGCAGGGCCACCATTGGTTGTTCAAGGTGGCCCCTGACTTTGCTCAGTCTCCACCCACCGGGAAATGAGTACCTGGTGCAGATAATTATTTGCAAACCCTCAGCCGCCGTGCGGCGTGTGTGCGGAACTGCTTTCATCTGCCTGCCACTGAAGGCCTCTTCCAGTGTGAGACACGCATTACCCAGGCAGCCTGTTGGCAGCACTATTCCGCCTGGTGCCTTTGCTCTCATCTGAGTTCATGTTGGTCCAGAGGAACCTTGATCTGTGTTTGCATACCTTCACTTTACAGTCGGAACAGCATGAAGGACGTGACAATTTGTTATGGATCCTTCTCGTCGGTAGCGGCAAAAGAACTGTTGTAGTCTGGGAAAGTCTTTACAACGGCCATCGGGAAGCTAAGCAAATGGGTGCGGTGGCTCCGCCCATCAGGTGGCACCGTTCCTTGGCGAACGAGCTCTAGGTGTCTTAAGCACATCTGAGATAATACTTTAACGTGAAGCACAACAACTATCTTTGTGGAGACACCGCAGAAAAGAATGCCTCTCTCAGCCTAGCTTGAGACATCTGAGCAACCTGCACGGGTCTGGCATCGCAGAACCTGATTCGACTTTGTGAGGGGCAGTGAAACGCAGCTCCCACAAAGGGCCGTGATGGACTTTGAATGGTGTCACACTGCTGAAGCCTGAAACTCTGCTGAACCATGCGATGAGGAAAAACATACATAGCAGACTGTTCTGTTCTAGTTGATCATTGAGAGGGAATGCGATTGACACACTGAAACTAAGCCGCAGCTGGATTCGATGATCGCACAGCTTCGGTGCCGTTTTCATGGTGGTCCATGTTATATTTCATATAATAACGTTACAATAGCCTTGGCTAGACAGATAGATTAGTGCTATTCCAGCACTGTCACTGTGTCACGCCCCCGGCTCCGGACTCCGCCCCTCCTGATTCCTGATCACCTGCACCTGCT